>CAUYRH010117211.1:0-12838 GCA_963574655.1 Perodicticus potto | reverse complement strand
AAGCAATAAAACTTGGGGAAGGAACACAGTCTTTCGGCAAGAAGAATTTGAAGATGTAAAAAGGAATTTCAAGAAAAAAGGTTGTACCTGGGGACCAAATTCGATTCAAACAAAAGAAAGAACTGATTGCAAAGAAAGGTACAGCATTGTGTGTTACCTGACAGAAAAGTGTGTGTGCACGCGAGGCGGCAGGAAGGTCCAGCATGCGTGTTATCTGGCAGAAACCAGTGTGTGCACGCGAGGCGGCAGGAAGGTCCAGCATGCGTGTTACCTGTCAGAAAGCAGTGTGTGCACGCGAGGCGGCCGGAAGGTCCAGCATGTGTGTTACCTGTCAGAAACCGGTGTGCACGCGAGGCGGCAGGAAGGTCCAGCATGCGTGTTACCTGGCAGAAACCAGTGTGCACGCAAGGCGGCAGGAAGGTCCAGCATGTGTGTTACCTGGCAGAAACCAGTGTGCACGCAAGGCGGCAGTGCCTTGTCAATAACATCACGTGCAGAAAGCAAGTGAATCAGTGCAGAGATGTCTGAATAGTACTTCAGTTTTCCAGGATGAATTTGTCATCCTAAATTAATTATTATTGAGTGAAGCAGTGAAAAATCTTTCAGATGTTGTTTCTGTCTCATTTTATTTGTGCTTTGTTAGCTCTTCAAAACTCAGAATAGAAACGTGTTCTCTTTACTTCCTAAAAAAGTAGTGTTGGCACATATAAACCAACACCTAATCTGTGTATCATGTGGTTCTGTTACATAAAAATGGGCATTTTTCTCTTGTAGGATAAGACCTCTCTCAGATGGCAACAGTCCTTGGTCAACTCTCTTAATAAAAAACCAGAAAGCCACACCCTTGGCTTCCTTATTTGTGGAGCAGCCGGGTAAGTGTGTTTCAGGAAGTAGAACTTGTTTGAGTTAGATTTAGCTTCTGAGAGCTCGAAAGCTTTGATAATCTTACATGGTCGTGTAAAGTAGCAGGGAGGAGGTTAGCCAGTCGCGGCTTTCTTTATAGCTTTACTTATCTCAAAAGTTATTTTCCATCATGTCTTTATGGAGGAAAGTAATTAGGCACCACATGTGTTTTAGGGAATTTGTAACTCCTGTTCTTTATCAGAGAAATGAATGTCATAATTACGTAGGGCCATACTGATTTAGTATAGGAGATATTTAAATATGAAAATGCAGGTTGTCTGAAAGTTCTGCTGAGAGTAAGGGGTAGGGCTTTTGGCTGTACATATCTTGTCCTGTTGACGTGATGAAATACTGGAAGCAGGTTATCTATGAAAAACCACTGCTTGGAGAGTCTTACATTGGAATTTCTGCTTAATTTAAATGAATCATAAGCTACCCAGGTTCCTTTCTCCTTCAAAGGCTGCTTCTTTCTGAAGAAAAAAGAAGCTTGGGGCTCGGCGCCTGTGGCTCAACAGGCTAAGGCGCCAGCCACATACACCTGAGCTTGGCGGGTTTGAATCCAGCTTGGGCCCGCCAAACAACAATGATGGCTGCAACCAAAAAATGGCCGGGCGCTGTGGCAGGTGCCTGTGGTCCCAGCTACTTGGGAGGCGGAGGCAGGAGGCTCGGTTGAGCCCAGGAGTTGGAGGTTGCTGTGAGCTGTGATGCCCCAGCACTCTATCCAGGGTGACAGCTTGAGGCTCTTTCTCAAAAAAAAAAAAAAAAAAAAAAGAAGCTTGAGAAAGCAGAGTTAGGGGGTGGGAGGAGTTCAAATGGAAGAAAAAGAGGGCCCACTGAACAAAAAGACACCACTGGAAATAGCACAAGCTTCTTTTGAGAAAAGGCTGCATTCCAGATTATCCAGACCAGTGATTTTCAACTGGTGTATGGCCACACACTGGTCTGCCCTGAGAGGATATTAGATGTGCCATGAAAATATTTAAAGATCATTAATTAAATTATTTTCAAAAGAAGTTCAAAGCCCATTAAGTATATTCTTTTTTGTTTAACTCTTTTTTTTGATCATTGTAATGTAAGTGTGCAGCAGAAGTTTGACTGTAGGTTTGAGCATGGTGTGAGATAGAACAGGTTGAAAACACTGGTTTAGGTTCTCGAGCACGTTTTAGGTATGGTAGGATGCCATGCTGGACAAGCTAGAGGTTCTGCCAAGGATCATGTTGGAAACCAGACTAAGGAGTTTGATGTTCTGTCAGGCGTTGATACACTTACTACGTACTGCATGAGTAAGAATTTTAGGGGCGGCGCCTGTGGCTCAACGGAGTAAGGCGCCGGCCCCATATGCTGAAGGTGGCAAGTTCAAACCCAGCACAGGCCAAAAACCGCAAAAAACAAACAAACAACAAAGAATTTTAGTTTCTGCTTCAGCTAGTATAGTTCATAACCCTTTGGAATTGTGTAAACTCTCAGGAGAATGCTTATCTGTTGCAGTGACCCCGAATCTTTACTAAAGTTACTTTTAAACTAAAAGTAAAGAAAAAACTTTTACTGTAAAGAAACTTTACTCGTTGCCTTTAGTTGAGATCCACCACCAGAATTTCTGATTCCACAGCATCAAATGAGCCAAGAATTGGCATTTTGAAGTTCCCGGGGTCCACTGCTGCTTCAGGCCACACACTTGGAGAAGCGCTGAGCCACGGACTTTCACACACAGGCAGGCCATAATTGATAGGACCTGACACGTTTACTTAGGTGAAGTGAGGAAAAGGGCACATGTAGAATGACGTATCTAGTGCCTGTGTCTACATGCATGCGTTTCTGCATCTTGATGGCTTTGCTTCTACAGTAATTTCTATTATTGATGCCAATGAGGAACAATTTACTGCAGGGTAGGAAACAGCAAGTGGTTTACTAGCTGGTTCATCTAGAGCAGGTGTCCTCAAACTTTTTAAACAGGGGGCCAGTTCACTGTCCCTCAGACCGTTGGAGGGCCGGACTATAGTTTAAAAAAAAAAAAACTATGAACAAATTCCTATGGACACTGCACATATCTTATTTTGAAGTAAAAGACAAAATGGGAACCAATACAATTCACACCGAAGCAGGTGGCCCGCGGGCTGTAGTTTGAGGACCCCTGATCTAGAGAGAATTGGGCATGTAGGGCCCTGGAGTCCTGCTCGAGAGCCCTCCGGATGAATCACTTGCCAAACTAAAAAGGGCTGAGTGGGTTTTGATTTAGAATGTTTATTTATTTATTTGATTTTAGCTTTATTTTACAGTTCAGTTTAAATAATGTTTACTATACAAATGGCACTATAGTGTGTGTATTTTTACCCTTATTTAGGGGGTTGCGAGGAGCCAAAACTTTCCCCTGATGAGTTAGACCACAGAAAACCAAAGCAAATAAAATCGCCCAGCCAGGCCTACATTGATCTACCTCTTTGGAAAGATGGTCAGAGAGAGAATCCTGTGGAAGCCAAAAGCTGGGAGGAAAGATCCTCTGGGAACTCTGCCATGGACTCTCCTCAGGTGACCCCTACAAACAGTTTGAGTAGATCCCCCCAGAGAAAGAAAACGGAGTCGGCTCTGCACAGGTGCGCCATGCTGCTGGCGTCGGTCGCTCTGGGACTAGACATCAGAGAGCTTAGTAAGGCTCAGGCTGCTGAAGAACCCTTGCCCAAGGAGGAGAAGAAGAAGCGGGATGGACTCTTCCAGCGGGCCTCCAAGTCCCGCAGAAGCACCAGTCCTCCTGCGAGGCTGCTGTCCACAGGTGGGGAGGCCAGCAGCCCACCTTCCCTCCCACGGCCAAGTGCGGTGAGCCTTCTCTCCATGCCTTCTCTCTCCACCAAGTGCCTGCTGGAGACGGACGGCGAAGATCTGTCCATGGGCAACACACCTGTCACTTGTGACCCCGAGACGTCTGCTCCAGATTTTCGTCCAGGAAGTAGATGTGAGCCTGCCCCGATGCCAACCCTTGAGACTGATCCCAGTGTATCTGAAGGCCTGCCCCTGTCCCTCCTAGAGCAGACACCTGGGAATGGGCCTTACTGTGCTTCTTCAACAGACAGAGCATCACATCACAGACGGACCCTGTCTGATGGAAGTCAGACCTCAAGTAGGTTGCACAGGACTTGGGTAAACAGCAAACTCTACTGTGGACGTTAGAGTGGGGAATGGTGTGGGCCTGTGACTACCTTTTCCTGGGGATGACATTTAATTCATCTTTACCGTTCACATAGGTCTTTGAATTTCACCCTTCTCTCCTCTTTGATTAGATTTTCATTTCACCTACAATTGGGATTTCTGAGAAAAGTACAATTACATTTCTGTGCCTCAAATGTGTAATTGCATATTAAAGCAGCAAGAGCGTGTGCCAAACCCTCGTGTTGCAGAGAAGACAAGTTGTTTGCCCAAATCTGAACCCCTAATGAGCGTGGAATACGTCTGGCCTTCTTACCTCTGCTGTTCCCAACGTCACATGGCTGCATTTTGTTGGGGCTGAGTGTAGCAGGTGTATCGTTCTGCTGGGGCTGCATAACAAAGTCCCACAGACTGGAGGGGGGGCTTATTCAATAGAAATGTGTTGTCACACATCATTCTAGAGGCAGGAAGTCGGAGACCAAAGTGTTGCAGGGTTGTTTTCTCCTGGGGCCTCTTCCTAGCTTACAAACGGCCTGCTTTTCCCTCACGTGGGCTTCACGTTGTATGGCTGTGTCCCAATCGCCCCCTCGTATGAGGACACCAGCATATTGGCTTGGGGCTTATCATGATGACCTCATTTTACTATTATTAATTCCATGAAGATCCTATCTCCAAATACAGTCACATTATGAGATCCTGGGAGTTAGGGCTTCCACATATGAATTTTAGGAGGCCTGTAGTTCACTCTATGACAACAGGTATTACCCTACTGATATGTGATATACCAAATGGTCCCATGAGGTTTACATCCAGATATGAGAGCTCTGAAAGAAAAATAAAACTTTGTAACAGATTTTTCTAGTGCATTAGCGAAAGGGGATTGATTGGAAAGCAAACGCTGGTGTGTCCACAGCACGTTCTCGATCAGTGGTTCTCAACCTTCCTAACGCCGTGGCCCTTTAAGACAGTTCCTGTGGGTCGAGACCCACAGGTTGAGAACTGCTGTTCTAGATGATAAACACTGTGTCATAAATTGTATGCCTTTGTTTCAGCTCTGTTCTGTACATATCCCCTGCTAAGAAGCAAGGGAAATAGAACTCATGGAAAGTCCATGAGTTATTCCAGACCAGAGTTACTAAGTAGCTGTCAGACTGCAAACCTGGGTCCCCACTGCATCATGCTGCTGCTTTCCATTTCAGAAATTTGAGGCGTATTCACAGAAGTGGATGATGCTATTCTGTGCCAGAGTGAGACTCAGCCTTTAAGATTTCTGGGGTTCAGTGGCTCTTTAATACTGACATTGAGGAGACATTGTGGCTTCTTTGGAAGGATAGGTGACTCGGAGTCGTAGGACTAAGGTTGGAGCTCTAGCTGTGCCATTTGGTAAGTTCATGATCCTGGGAAAATTACATAACTTGCTTTCTTGTTGGACTGCCTTAAAAGGCATCATCGTGTCATAGATAGGACTGTGGAAGCTGTCTGAGTTCACGTCTCTGCTCGGTCGCTGATTTGCTGTGTGACTTTGGGCAAATCATTTAATCATTTTGTGCCCCAGTTTCTTCATCTGTGAAATGGGGATGGTGATTATGTAGTAATATGCTTACATAATCCCTACCATTAACTAATAGCATCATCCACTTCTGTAAAAATCAAATAACACACTAAGTGTTCTGCAGGGGTTGACTATTTTTTTTCAACATGAAGGTAATTACAATAACCTCATAACCTATCCTGAGTATTAAGTGAGGTAACATATATGAAAAATGCTTTTTAAATTGTAAAATGCTATGCTAGGGTCTGTTGTAGAGCTATATGAAAACTGAAATTGCTTTCATTCTGTTAATCTTTTTCTCTGTCTCTTTCCTTTAAATACTATACCTAGACACGTTGTTTTGAGATTATTGTTCATTGTCTTTAAGATAAGTTGGTTTATTAACCTTTTGTAAGTCAGTAAGTATTGGAAGTTTATAATTGCTCAAGGAGAAATTCTAGCATAATAATCCCATAAGAAAGCATTATGTTATTATTTGTGAGCCCATAATTATTCACCAAAGCAGTAATAAGTTAAATGTTGAGGACAAGCTTGAGAGGTGGTAACATGTAAAAACCTAAGTGCTTTCCTAGTTTCATCAGTTTTTTCAAATTATAATCAGGAGTGAAGTTCAGTCATGTTAATCATTTCTACACATTTTAATTTACTCCAATCTCATCCATTTTGAAAGCTCCTCTGTTTATAAGACACTTACCATGACCTTGGCCTCAGCACTGTCCAGATGATTGAGCTCTGTTTACAGATACCATTTCTGTAGGTTGAAATACTCTTTACAAGCTTGCAGTACTTTTTCATTTAAAAAGAAGAAAGTTAGGTGACCACCGTGACACACACCTGTTGTCTCAGCTACTCCGGAGATTGAGGTGGGAGGAGTATTTGAGGCCAGGAGTTCCAGGCTGCAACCCTCATGCCTGTGGGTAGCCCCTGCTGTACAGCCTGGGCAACTGTGTTAGACCCCATCTCTAAAAATATACATATTCCAACAGTTGTAAAAGGTTTGTTTTTCTGCTTTTTGTTGAAGGCCATTTTAAAGTCATCACTTAGTTGAATCGTCATCATAATTGTTTTTCTTCATATCCATTGTTTTAAAAGTCATTATCAGCTGGGCAGAGTGGTTTGCACCTGTAATCCTAGCACTCTGGGAGGCCAAAGCAGGTGGATTACTTACTCAGGAGTTCGAGACCAGCCTAAGCAAGAGCAATTCCCTATTTCCACAAATAGAAAAACTAACCAGGAATTCTGACGGGCATCTGTAGTCTAAGATCACTCAGGAGGCTGCAGCAAGAGGATCACTTGAGCCCAGGAGTTTGGGGTTGCTGTGAGCTATGATGCCACAGCACTCTACCCAAGGCAACGGAGAGAACCTTTGTCTTAAAAAAGTAAAAACATAAATTTGGTGTGTGTAGCTCAGCGGTTAGGGCACCAGCCACATACACCAGAGCTGGTGGGTTCAAATCCAGCCCAGGTCTGTCAAACAGCAATGACAACTACAACCAAAATATAGCCGGGCGTTGTGGCGGGCGCCTGTGGTCCCAGCTACTTGGGAGGCTGAGGCAAGAGAATTGCTTAAGCCCAGGAGTTTGAGGTTGCTGTGAGCTGTGACGTCACGGCACTCTACTGACGGTGACATAGTGAGACTCTGTCTCAAAAACAAACAAACAAAAGTAAAAACATAAAATAAAAATTAAATCAAAAGTCACTGTCTAATTGCCCACTGTCTTGGCTTTCTCTCAGCCACCCCAGCCTGTGAACTGCCTCCCCACTCCGCCTCCGGTCCGCTCTGCCACCAGCCAGGCGAGATCTCTGAGAAACACCGAGCTGGCAGTGTCCTTCCCCGGCCTCGCCCTGCCTCCCTGAGAAGCCCGGTCAGTCGGCCTCAAGCTGTCCCGCAGAGAGCAGTGCCTCAGCCTGCAAAGGCCGCCTGTGGACGGGGCTGTCCGGGACCTCGCCCCACGCATTTCCTCGGTGCCAGGGAAAGAACTAAATTCCATGTTCCTTCATTACTGGACGCGGACATGGAAGGTCAGAGCAGGGACTGCACTGTCCCCCTGTGCCGGATGAAGAGTAAAACTAGCCGACCGTCTATTTATGAGCTGGAGAAAGAATTTCTGTCTTAAATTAAGTGCCTTGTATTGTTTAAGCATTTCTTTCTTCCTGGTTTTTTTATTTTAAGGTGAACAAACGAATACAATGTATCTACCTTTGAATTGTTTCATGCTGCCCTGCTTTCAAAAGCTGTGGCCATGTTACTAAATTAGTGATGGATAGGTAACTTCTCCAAAAATGAATCTGATTGCCATTGGCCATTGTATTTTGTTTTCTACTGAATTCTTCTCTAGTAACTGGAAATACACAAAAGTGTAAAGCAAGAAATGTGTACCCATGAAAATTACGCCGGGTAGAATTATCTTAAGCACAATTATGTTTTGTCCTCATTTATAGTCTTGTCTGTTAGTACAGGACAGAAATTGTGATGAGGCTTACTGGGTTCACTTCTTTTTTTTCCTTTTCTTTCTTTTTCCCATCCTTTCCCTTCCCTTTCTTTCCTTTCCTTTTTCTTTTCAACAAAAAGCCAAGGAAGAGCTATGAGTTCTTGGCAAGAAAAATGTGATATTTGTAAGTAAAGGTATTTTTTTTTAAATCTGATGACTTGAATAAATACGGAATCCTATTTAAACTACTTAACCCCAGCTATAGGCTCATGAGGCATAACTATGTCCAATCTCACCTAAATTATGCAATGATATCTCTCTCTAAGGAAATTTTACTGAATAACTTATAAAAGTTTTACTCAATATAAATTATAAACCTTTTATCCATTAGAATTCCAAAGCAGAGTTCAGAAGATTAGTCATTGAATTTAGCTGAGACTATACTGTATGTCCTTGGGCAAGGCTAATCTTCAGGTTTTTCTTTTAGAAAGGGCTCTTCTGACATCAGCAGCCATTTATGTGGTATTTAGAAGTGAAAGGTTTTTCATTCTTCAGTAGAATTTTTTAAAACCTAAATTACACACGCCTAGCTCTGTTTGTAGGTATCATGTGTTGCAAACCATTATGTGCTTTAATTTTATTTTTCTGCTTGAATCCATATTCTGATACAATGCAGAATACACTCAAACACTGCCAACTCAATAAACAGCCATACAATACTGTTAGAATTTAAGTGTTTTGTCACTGTTTCACATTTCATGTAATTCTGGCTAAATGTTAGGCATCTGTTGAGATATGGTGGAAATAACAACTCTTTCATGGATTACTATCAGAAGTGGGTGTATTAAAAGGGTCTTTGCATAGCAAGTCAGGGTTTTAAGAGATTTAAAATTATTTATGACTCACTTTTATAATCATACGTGTATGATATCAGTAGACTACTGGATCATGGCTACAGAAATGGCTAGCCAGGAGTTTGGTAAATTTGCCAGAGTTTTGTTAAATCTATTGTTCTTTCTGTCTCTAGAATATGGTTATTCAGAAGACAGACAATAAATGTTTAAGTTTTTCCATACAAGGGAAAACGAAATTAAAAACACTGCTTGCAAATTTATTTAAGATTAAACTGAATAACTGAAATGTCGGCAATTTAAAATACATTACATCAAGTGCGATGGAATATCTAAGCTTATGTAATAGGGAAAAAGGGGAAACCACATTCTTTGGCTCTTTTGGAACGTCTTAGTCACCCAGCAGATAGGCCCAACAGATGGCAGACTGAAAGGACCTTGTGAACATAGTGCTTTTTGCCCTAATGGGAATAATCTTGCTTCTGGGATTCTTGCAGCCAAAGCTCAGGTACTTACTTCGTCGTCTTGTATTTTCATCCATTCTGTGGTTCAGTTTCACTTTCCAGTGGTTATTGAGTTACGTAATAGAGATGTGGTTTCCTCGAAATTGTGTCACATTTGAAACTATGGTTAGCTGGTTTTATTCAGTGTTTTAGGAACATGTAACTTTAGCTAAGAGTAAAGGAAAGCCTTGCTTAAAATGACCAATACGTGAAAGAAAAAAGATAGAAACGATGTCCGCAGTTTTGCTTCTACCAGAACATTCCTTACATGTGTGTGCGTGCTTGTGGGGGGTGTGTGTGTGTTATGTGGGTGTCCATCTATCTTTTCTCTGTCACCCCCTTCATGCCCCCATTAGCTTTATTTTAGTCAATTCTACATTGTGACGAATCTGGAAATAAAGCTACATTAAAAAGATAGTTGCAATCTAAGAATTCAGTTTCACATGTTACAGCACATAGTTATTTTCTGCCATGATCTGTTGTATATTTGTGATTTTCTATGTGTTAGTAAACTTAGTAGAATCTGGTTATTTATTTTTTTATAGGCTTAATAGCTCACTGAAAGGTGAATGAAGCTGATTATTGTTAATCAACAATTAAGGTGCTCCCACTGCAGAAATTTAAGGCATGGACCTGCTGCGCTGTATTATGAGGCCTTGTGACTGTAAAAGATGTTTACATATGTTGTCTATTTTTTTAATAAACTTTTTATAGCTGGTCTATTTGCTCAATGGCTTTGATATGCTCCTAATGATTGTGATTATAGTTTGCAACGGTTTATTTTGTATTCAATAAGAAAAACTATGTTAATAAAGATTAATAATGCTTAATGAGCCAGGTCTTACTTACCATGCTAAATTCGTTAAAGTGGAGATTACTGAATGAGTCAGGGTATTAAATATTCCAAAAAAAGGTATAATAAATATTTTATTTAAAATGTTCTAAGGTTGGACATGATTGCTTAAACCTGTAATCCCAGCATTTTGGGAGGATCACTTGAAGCCAGGAGTTCAAGACCATCCCAGGCAACACCGCAAGACGCCATTTTCATAAAACAATAGGAAAAATTAGCCAGGTGTGGCGGGCATCTGTAATCCCAAATACTAGGGATGCCGAGGCAGGAGGATTGCTTGAACCTAAGAGTTTGAGGTTGCAGTGAGCTGTGATCGTGCACGGGCACTCTAGCCCAGGTGACAGAGCAAGAACCTGTCTCTAAAAATATAACAAAATAAAACATCATTTGGCTTACATACGCATTGAAAATAATTGGATTTTATGGTGAGATTTTGCAACCATAGCTTTTCAGAAGGTACATTTTTGCAGAATGGAATTACTTGGTGCTACAAGAACGTGATTAATGAGACATGTTAATTATTAACTTGTTAAAATCAGAGGAATTTCAGTTGCCATTTAGCACGTGGTAATTCTTACTATGTGACAAAAGTTTGAGTGCACCCAAGCAAGGTGGTGCCTGTATTTAGTCCCAGCTACTTGGGTTCTTGGTAGTGGGAGGATTGCTGTAGTTCAGGAGGTGGAGATTATGGTGAGCTGTGATGATGCCATTGCTTTCCGGCCTGGGTGATAGAGTGAGACCCTAGCTTAAAAAAAAAAAAAGAAAGAAAAGAAAAAGTAAAATTAGCAAAAAAAAAAAAAAAATGCTTGAGTGAACTAGGAAAGCAGATCACAGGATTTCATGTAAGAGAGGGTGAAACTCAGTATATTTTGTATATCTGTTAAATTTTGGGAACCCTATGTTCTTATATAAAGTGCCTCCTATAAATTCTCTTTTAAAAAATCATGACATAAGCAGTATCATCCCTATTCATTAGATATAATAGGCCCTGGAAGGTTTGGTAAATTCCCAAAGCCCGGCCTGTTGTAAGTGTGAGGATAGCACAGAGGACAAAGGCATCTTACGTGGGCGTTGTCAGTGGCAGCTAAACTAAGTGGTATCACCGAGCCAACGCTGTGGAGGTTGACAAGGCCTCCCTTTGAAAGTAAAAACAAAAGATGTCCTCCAGAATCCAAAACTTTACTACGAAAGAATAAAAGTAGGAGTGTGGGAGGCGGGAGCGCCGTGCTGGGGAAACAGAACCCGAGGGTCGATCACTGAGCCGAACACCCCGCGGAGGCTGCGAACCCCAGAGCCTGTGTCCAGCGCGGGGCTGGGGAGCTGCGGGGAGCGTCCCCAAAGGACTTGTTACATTTTGTTCCCAAACCAAAGGGGGTCCATTCGCTGGGCATGCAACCAGAAGCCCAACACCAAAGCGCTAGGATTTGGTAGAGAAAAATGTATTGTGAGGCTGTGCAGTGAGAAGACGGGAGTCTGGCTCAAATCTGACCTTGGGAGTGGGGAGTGGGGCGTGTCTTATAAGCAGAGGGTAATGAGGTGAGATCTGATTGGATCTTGCAATGAGGTAATATCTGGGGCCGTGATCTGACTGGATCATGGCGTGGGGATGATGCCAGGGCTTGCTCTGATTGGATCATGACCCCTGCCTTGTGGTGTCCACTTCTTTTTTTTTTTTTTTTTAACAAGTGAACAGTTTATTAAGAATTAAACAAAGGCTGCTGGTGCCTGTGGCTCAACAGGCTAAGGCGTCAGCCACGTACACCTGAGCTGGCGGGTTCGAATCCAGCCCGGGCCACCAAACAACAATGACAGCTGCAACCAAAAACTGGCCAGGCGTTGTGGTGGGTGCCTGTAGTCCCAGCTTCTTGGGAGGCTGAGGCAGGAGACTCGCTTGAGCCCAGGAATTGGAGGTTGCTGTGAGCTGTGATGCCACAGCACTCTATCCAGGGTGACAGCTTGAGGCTCTGTCTCAAAAAAAAAAAAACAAACAAACAAAAAGAATTAAACAAAGGTATAATATGATACAATACAAGCAAGACACTCAAGATAGGTATAATAATATTACTCACACAAAAACTTAAGTTTCACCTAAAAAAAAAATCACAAAAGAGAAAGCAATTTCACTGTTATAAAATAAGATATTTCATGCAAAGTATTAATTCTGCCCCCCCAAAGCCCAACCTCCCAACAAACAAAAAACTGTCTGGAAATACTACAATGCTAACATATTAACCACAGTATAATCATTCATAGGAAAACAGTAATTAAGCAATGAATTAAATTAAATAACAAAGTTCAAACTATCATAAACTCATAGACCATAATGATTTTACAAGACTAACAATTCCAGACATCTTATAAACAATAAAAAAAGAAGAAATATTTCAATATCATTCTACATGATCTGGATACACCTGATAATGAAATTGGAGAAAATATATTGTTGTAAAGGGAAATTACAAACATGTTTCACTTATATCCTAAACAACATATTGACAAGAATGGTCCCCATTCTCCCCTCACAAAGATTGATTCGAGATGGATAAAGGACTTAAATCTAAGGCATGAGAGGATAAAAATCCTCAAAGAAAGAATTGGAAAAACAC
>CAUYRH010117210.1:0-70327 GCA_963574655.1 Perodicticus potto | reverse complement strand
GAGCCTCAAGCTGTCACCCTGGATAGAGTGCTGTGGCATTACAGCTCACAGCAACCTCCAATTCCTGGGCTCAAGCGAGTCTCCTGCCTCTGCCTCCCAGTTAGCTGGGACTATAGGCGCCCTCCACAACGCCCGGCCATTTTTTGGTTGCAGCCGTCATTGTTGTTTGGCAGGCCCAGGCTGGATTCGAACCCACCAGCTTAGGTCTACATGGCTGGCGCCTTAGCCCGTTGAGCCACAGGCGCCAAGCCAGCATCATACATTTTTAAAAAATAAAAATTCTCAAGCCATCTTCTACACCCCCAAAATCAGTTTTCACCTCGACTGAGAATGGATGAATCTGTGCCCTCGTCTCTCCCCATCAGCTATAATGTCATTTGGGGGCTGGATCATTCTGTGGGGTGTGATCATCCTGAACATCCCTGGCCCCCACCCACTCCATGCCAGGAGCAGCCCCCTGAGTCATGATGACAACCACAGATGTCCCCAGACATTGCCCAGTGTCCCCTGAGGGCCAGAATCACTATTGTTAAGAACTTCTGAGCTAGGTAGACAACTTTGCTTTGAATTTGACACCAGCTTTGGGAAATAGACTGTCTGCACTGGGCCTTGGTTTACCAACCTCACATATTGAGCAGATTAAATCAGATGGTGCCGTGAAGCACTAATTTAGCACAGTAAAACTCAGCAAATGGAAGCTACCCACTTGGGGTCTGGGGAATCTTGGGGTATTGGCTGTTAACCAGTCTTTAGACATTATCCATTCTTGGTACATCTGTTCAGGCCAAAGGAAGGTGCATTTAAGGGCTAGATGTCTAAGTATGTTGGGAGGAGGAGGAATTACCTGTGACTTCTTTTTATTTTCTTTTTTCTGAGTTTTCATGGAAATGGCTAGAGCAATAGAGTGTAGTAGAATTTTCTTTGATGTTGGCAATATTCTTTAATGTTGCCAATTGAAGACACCAATTCAGGCACCACCAGCCATGTGTGGCTACGGAGCCCTTGAAATGTGGTTTGTGCAACTGAGGGAAGCTGAAGTTTCTTTTTTTTTTTTGAGACAGAGCCTCAAGCTGTCACCCTGGATAGAGTGCTGTGGCATCACAGCTCACATCAACCTCCAATTCCTGGGCTCAAGCGAGTCTCCTGCCTCCACCTCCCAAGTAGCTGGGACTACAGGCGCCGCCACAACGCCCGGCCATTTTTTGATTGCCGTCATTGTTGTTTGGCGGGCCCGGGCTTCGAACCCGCCAGCTCAGGTGTATGTGGCTGGCGCCTTAGCCCGTTGAGCCATAGGCGCCGAGCCTGAAGTTTCCATTTTATTTCAATTTAGTAAATTTAAATATAAATAGTCATATGTGGCTGTGACTCCTGAACAGCTCTAGAACATTGGCACTTTTCAGGAGCCAAATGATGGATGAGTTGTCAATAGGTGCATGAGAAATAGTCCCAGATTTTAGAAATTATTAAAAATGAGCAACCAGAGGCTGGGAAGGGCAGTGGAGAGTAGAGGATAAAGTGGGGATGATTTGTAGGTTAATAAAAATTTTTTTTTAACTTTTTTTTTTTTTTTTTTTGTAGAGACAGAATCTCACTTTATTACCCTTGGTAGAGTGCTGTGGTATCACAGCTCACAGCAACCTCCAGCTCTTGGGCTTAGGCAATTCTCTTGCCTCAGCCTCCCGAGTAGCTGGGACTACAGGCACCTGCCACAACGCCTGACCATTTTTTTGTTTCGCAGTTCGGCCGGGGCCAGGTTTGAACCCGCCACCCTTGATATATGGGGCTGGTGCCCTATTCGCTGAGCCACAGGGGCTACCCAATAAAAATTTTTGTTTTGGCTTGGCGCCTGTGGCTCAACAGGCTAAGGCGCCAACCACGTACACCTGAGCTGTCGGGTTCGAATCCAACCCATGCCCGCCAAACAACAACGGCTGCAACCAAAAAAAAAAAAAAAACAGCCGGGCGTTGTGGTGGGTGCCTGTAGTCCCAGCTACTTGGGAGGTGGAGGCAGGAGACTCACTTGAGCCGAGGCATTGGAGGTTGCTGTGATCTGTGATGCCACGTCACTCTCTCCAGGGTGACAGCTTGAGGCTCTGTCTCAAAAAAAAAAAAAAATTTTTTTTTTGTTTTAATGAGATGGCAGAATACAAAGGAGGGAGGCTGTGACACAGGCTGCAACATGGGTGAACCTTGAGGACATGGTGCTCAGTGAGAGAAAAGCCAGACACAGAAGGACACACAGTGTGTGATTCCACTCACAGGAGGTCCATAGAGCGTCAGAGTCACAAAGACAGAAAGTAGAATGGTGGGTGCCAGGGGCTAGGGAGGGGTGGGGAGTTAGTGTTTTTTGGAGACAGAGTTTCAGTTTGGGTGGTGAAGAAAGTTCTGGAGATGGACAGTAGTGACAGTTGCGCAACAATGTGTGTGTGCTTAGTGCCACTGCCTTGTGCATTTAAACATGCTAAAACAGCAAGTTTTATGTATATTTTACTACAAATAAAATTAAATTAATAATTAAAACGAGATGACATATATTTAAAGCATCATATTATTTTAAAACTACATTAATTAACTCCTTTGCATAATATATATATATATTTTTTTTTTTACACTTTTTTTTTTTTCTTTTGAGACAGAGCCTCAAGCTGTCACCCTGGATAGAATGCGGTGGCATCACAGCTCAAGGCAACCTCTAATTCCTGGGCTCAAGCGAGTCTCTTGCCTCCGCCTCCCAAGTGGCTGGGACTACAGGAGCCCGTCACAATGCCTGGCCATTTTTTGGTTGCAGCCATTATTGTTGTTTCGCGGGCCCAGGCTGGATTTGAACCCGCCAGCTCAGGTGTACGTGGCTGGCGCCTTAGCCCGCTGAGCCACAGGCGCCAAGCCAGTATATATATACTTTTTTTTTTTTTTAAAGAGAGTCTCACTCTCTTGCCCCTGATAGAGTGCTGTAACGTCACAGCTCACAGCAACCTCAAACTTTTGGGCTCAAGAGATCCTCCTGCCCCAGCCTCCCAAGTAGCTGGGACTACAGGTGCTTGCCACAACACTGGTCTATTTTTTTTAGAGATAGGTTCTCACTTTTGCTCAGGCTGGTCTTGAATTCCTGAGCGCAAGTGATCTACCTGAGTTGGCCTCCCAGAGTGCTGGGATTGTAGCTGTGAGCCACTGTGCCTGGCACTCCTACCTCTTCTAATTCAACATTGTTTTGGAAATTCTAGCCAGCACAATAAAGCAAGAAAAGAAATCAAAGGCATACAGATTAGAAAGGAAGAAATAAAACAGTCCCTATTTGCAAATGACATAATGGTCATTTTGAAAATATCAAGGAATCTACAAAAAGAAAATCAATGCACAAAAATCAACCACATTTCTAATTGCCAGCAATGAAAAATTAGAACACAAAATTGGAAGCAATCATTTACATTCCTTTCAAAACCTACTATTGAATGTCAGTTTGTTGACAACTGCTTTACACTTACTGTTTGATGACTTGATGACCAAAAAAACCCTGGGAGGAGGGTTTTATTCTCTTCCCATTTTACAGATGAGAAAACAGAGGCTTGCATGGCTGGCATAAGGTCACAGAATGTAGCTGGGCATAGTGGTGGGTGCAAGTCTCGGCAACTTGGACAGCTGAGGCAGGAGAATCACCTAGGCTCAGGAGCTGGAGGTTGCTGTGAGCTGTGTGATGCCACGGCACTCTACTGAGGGCCATAGAGTGAGACTCTGTCTCTACAAAAAAAAAAAGGTCACAGAATGAAGGAGCAGTGGGGCAGGGCTGCAGGCTGGGGCTGGCCAAGGCCCAGAGTTATTGGTCTTAACCAATACAAAGTAACAGCATGGAAGACAGTGACAATAGTAATAGATGTGCAATAATAACAGTAACAGGCTTGGCGCCCATAGCACAGTGGTTACAGTGCCAGCCACATACACCGAGGCTGGCAGGTTTGAACCCAGCCAGGGCCAGCTAAGTAACAATGACAATCGCAACAAACAATAGCCAGACATTGTGGCAAGCACCTGTAGTCCCAGCTCCTGGGAGACTGAGGCAAGAGAATCACTTAAGCCCAAGAGTTTGAGGTTGCTCTGAGCTGTGATGCAACAGCACTCTACCAAGGGTGACATAGTGAGACATTGTCTCAAAAAATAATAATAATAGTAACAAAGAAAACCCACTCCTTTAGGTGAAGGGCTTGGTATTCACTAGCCACCCTTCTGAACACTTTATTCCACCCATTTTCATCTTATTCCTCATGAACAGCCTGCGATGGAGGTACTGGAGTTGTGTCCATTTCACAGATGGAAAGAGTGAGGCTTGGAGTGAGGGGAGGTGATGTGTCTGAGGCCCTGTACCCTGTCTGCCTGATTCTGAAGCGTGTGCTGAAAACCACCAGAGGTGGCACTTACTAGTTACTCAAGAAACATCCTCTCTTCCCAGGGAAACACCTGGTGTCAGCCTGACGCTGCTGCCTACCAAGTCTGTGTGGGAGCTGGTCCCGTAGAGGGTCTGGTGCCTGTGGCCTAGAGCCTGGGGCAGCTGGCTGCGTGGGTTGGGCTCCTCCCAACTTAGTGGCCACCCATGCCCAGCCTCAAGGCAATCCAAGCAGGACTGGCCAGCTCTGAGAGGCGGCTGGCTGTCCAGCTTGGGAGCAGCCACGAGGCTGGAGGCTGAGCTGGGCATACTCCCCTCGGCTGCTGCCCAGCCTGCCTGGCCCAGTCGGCCACCTAGGGTAGCCCAGCTGGAGGAGAGGATGCCCTCGTTTGCTCCTGCATTTCCTGATTGGGAAACTGAGGCTGTTTATAACACCTTTGGTCTTGGCAGCTGGTGAGTGCCAGATAACACAGTGTGTACAAACCCCCTAGCACAGCACCAAGCAACTGCCAAAGGCTCCCCATATTGGGAAGCATCACATCCTTATTATTCCACGTCAACCTTGAGAGTGACTTCTATCATCATCCTGTTTTACTGATGAGTAAACTGAGGCCTCCAAAGGGAAAGTGAGCTGGCCAGGACCATGCAGCCTGAGAAATAGGATCTGAACTCAGGCTGTCAGCTGGACATCTGAACACAGCACAAACACATGAACAAAATAACACGGGTGACAAGTCAGGCGGATGGGGTGAGGGCATTTTTTGTCCTCCTAACCCTTAGTTTTCCTTATCTATAAAATAGGCACAATAACACAGCCAAGTTTGTGGTTGTCTCAGGATTTAAGAGAACACATAAAGTGAGAATGAAAACAATGCATGAATAACACAAGAATAACAATGAGATAGGCACTATTACGTATTGACATGTCAGTCTGCCGCCAAGGGCTTCAGACTTATTTCCTTGCTACCTCTTGACAATCCAGAGTATCCTGTGTGATACTCATGCCCATTTGGAAGAGGAGAAATGGATGCTCAGAACAGCTAAGTAACTTGCCTAGGTCACACAGCAAGTGGATCACAGCTTTGGGGTCTGGCAGGTGGGAGGGGCCTAGTTTCCCTCCTTTGGCCTTTGAGGTAACTGCTGTCACCTTTGCCTTTGACCTAGGGGATAGGTATATGGGGCTAGCCGGGACTGCCTTGCTGGACTTGGCCATGTGTCCTCTCTCTGTCAGGGTCAGGGCTTTGGAGAAGGGTCCCTGCCTCATTCTTCATCCTGACTGCAGCCGATAATGCTGAGCTCAGCGTCTGTCTGCTTCTCCTGTCTGCCAAGGAGCCTGATTATTTTTAGATAGATGTAGGGGAGGGTGCTGGGGCGGAGGGAGCCCCCAAGCCAAGGCGGCTAGGCAAGAGTGTGTGGGTATTGCATCAAAAAGGGCTGCCCCTCAGCCCTATCTCTGGGGGACCTGAATGGTACCCCAGAACCAACAGCCAAGCTCCCAGGACTGCAGGGGCAGGGCCCAGGGCACCAGAAAGCCCAAGGACTTACCTCTCAGGCCCTCAGTTTCCCTGTCGTAAATGAGCATGTTAAATGAGTGTAGGGAGGAGTACGTGAGTTAGCCTCATGTTACAGATGAGGCTCAGAGAGGACAAGTGACTTGCCTAGGGCCACACAGCAAGACAGTGGCAGAGCTGGGACTGAACTTAACTGAACCCAAGTCTTTTAAGACTCCATGTATGCTAGTTCTTGCCTGTAACTGAGCCGGCCCTGCAGATGGAGGAGACCATACCCCATACCCCAGCATGCGGGTACACTGGTGACAAAGGGTCTGAAACACTGTCTGCAGGGTGCCTGCCAGCAACCTGGGGCAGCGGTGTGAACACATCTCCCGGGGCGGGGGCCCTGAGATGTCTTCAGTGTTTCCTCCCTCTCTTTGCAGATGCGGAGCAGAGCAGCAGTCCCAGGGCAGGGATGGGCTCCGACCAGGAGGACAGCAAGCCCATCACGCTGGGTGAGTCGAGGGTGTTGCGGCAGAATGGGGTAGATAGTGTGGCCCTGTCCCCATTTTACATTTAGGGGTTCTTTGCTGAGTACCATTTATGTGCTTTGTGTGGCCCTGTTTGAGCACTTCACAAATACTGTCTCATTTGTTCCTTGCAACAGTACTCTGGGGTAGGTGCTGCTCTTGTTCCATTTTACAGATGAGCAGACTGAGGCTTAGAGAGGCAACCAGGAAGCTGGGGTTGGAACCTGTGAGCATCTGGGCTCGGAGGTGCTCACCCCCTGGGAGACCCTGGAAGGCTCTGTATTCCCATGGGATGTCTATAAGCCAGTTCTATGTTGGGGGATGGGAAGTGGAGAGGCAGGGACTGGGGGATAGCACTGGACTGTAGGAAAGATTCAGACCACCACCCTGTCCAGCCCCAGCATCACCCACCTGGACTAGCAAGGTCCCCTTCATCCTGGCTCCCAGATCCCTCCTTTGTCCTTCCCTCATGTGTCCTCCCTGCAGCAGCCAGGGGGCACCTGTGAGCACCGGAGTCTGGGCCGATTCCTCCTCTGTCCACAGCCCACCACTGCTCCCACCTCCCTGAGAGTCAAAGCTTAAGTCTTCCCAAGAACCACCAGGCCCTGCATGACCTGCCCCATCCCCTCCCTGAGATCCCCTTCTCACTCTGCTCCAGCCACAAGGGCCTCCTCGCTGGCCTCCAACACACCAGGCACAGTCCTGCCTGAGGGCCTTTGCATGGGTTATTCCTTCTGCCTGGACAGTTAACTGCACTCTCTCCCTCCCTCCAGATCTCTCTAGGTCTCAGCTCAAATATCCCCTTTTCAGAAGTCATCCCTAAGCCCCTTCACCTCAAGCAACCTCTGGCCACTCTCAATCACAGCCTTCTATTTCATTTCCTTCAGAGGAAGTTAGAGATTGCACATGTATTTGCTTATATTCCCCTGGGGAACATCACCTCCTCCAGGGCAGAGGTTTTGTCTGTCTTGATCACTGTTGTCGCCAATGCCTAGAAAGGACCTGGTACACAGTAGGTGCTCAGTACATATTTGTAGAAAGAAAACAAAGAAACAAAGGAGAGAGCGAGGGATGAAGGAGAACGATAAAGAGAAAGAACAACAGAGAGTACACTGGGGAGAGGAAGGAGGAGGGAAGGAAGGAAGGAAGGAAGAAAAAGCAAGTTGGGTGAGGCACCCCCGTTGGAAGGAGCAGAACAGGCGTGCACGGGGAGGCCGTCCAGGCCACTCCTCACTGGTCCCTGGTGACGCGTCCATCCTGCCGTCTGTGACCCGAGCCCTCCTGGGCCTCTCATGGTTCCCCGGCGCCTCCCTCCAAGCCAGATGTCCAAGGAGGCGGGGTGGGAAGGGTAGTTTGGGTGTCTGGCAGAGGAAATCACGGCCTCCAAGCTCGCCAGGGAGTCCCCCGGAGATGGAGCTGGGCGGACGCAGCACAAACAGGAAACCCCGGTGGGGGAGGCAGAGGGGGTGTGCTGACAGCAGCTGGCCAGCTGGATCAGCAGGAAGCGGCTATGGACACTTCCCCTGGACCCTGAGGGACCACTGCCATGTCCCCGCTCCCCGAGGACATCATGGCTCTGACCCTCCCAACACAGAGCACATGGCAATTTCTCCAAAAGTGGCACATACAATGATTGCAACTGGGGAGCCAGGGTTTCAGCGCTGACTAGGACTTGGGTCTGGGGAGCTGGACAAAGCCATAAGCTCCCTGCAGCCAGTGCTGCCCCCTTGGGGTCAGGACAGAAATTGCTTCCCTGCCACCCCAGAGCCCAGTGCAGCCTGCCTCCCTGGCTCCTTCTGTGCCAATCCCAGGGCCTTTGCACAGGCGGTTCCCACTGCTCAGAACATTGTGGCCCTCAGGGAGGTGGCAAAACACCGTATTTAGTATCATATCAGAGTCACCAACACACACAGGGCTGTTTTCAAGGCCCTGCTCTTGGCACTTACAAATTTTAACAAGTTTGTTCTTTTTTTTTAGTCAGAATCTCACTTTGTCACCCTCAGTAGAGTACTGTGGCATAACAGCTCACAGCAACCTCAAACCTTAGGCTTAAGTGATTCTCTTGCTTCAGCCTCTCAAGTAGCTGGGACTACAGGCGCCCGCCAAAACACCTGGCTTTATTTTTTAGAGACAAGGTCTCCCTCTAGCTCAGACTACCCACCTGCCTCGGCCTCCCAGAGTGCTAGAATTACAGGTGTGCACCACTGCGCCCAGCAAGTTTTTTCCTCTATCTTCTTCTCCCTTTCCCCCACCATAAAGTTTTTGAGTAAAATAGCCCCCCCTCCCCTGCTGCCTCCACACAACCTGCCTTTACCACTGTCTGATACACCTCACATTTGATTTAGTGAGTTTTTATTTCTTTAATTTGTAGTAAAATATGCACAATGTAAAATATATCATTTTAATCATTTTTAATTGTACAAATCAATGGAATTAAGTACATTCACAATGCTGTACAACCATCACCTCTGAGTCCAGAACATTCTCATGACTCCAAAAAGAAGCCCCATCCACATCAGCAGTCACTCCCCAGCCCCTGACACTCACAAATCCACTTCCCAACACTGTGGATTTGCCTGTTCTGGACATTTCATATAAATGGAATCTCACACTGTGTGTCTGGCTTCTCTCACTGAACACAGTATCCTCAAGGTCCTTCCACATTGTGGCCTGTGTGAGAGCCTCCTTCCTTTTCATAGCTGAGTGATACTCCCTGTGTGGATGGACCACATAGTGTGTATTCATCGGTCCACAGACCTTGGTTTGTTTTTTAGTTGGGGCTATTGTGAATAATGCTGCTACAAACACACATGGATGATTTTTTATTCCTTATTAATCTCATGTAGTGTCTGTCACAATGGATTGTAAGTCCCATGAGAGCATCCACTTCTGTCTCATTCTCTACTTTGTGAGTGCCCAGCTCAGAATCAGACACTGTAGGTGCTCAGTAAATGCCTGCTGAGTAAATGGATCCCTCTGTGGGTGGGACAGGCCTGTTCCCAAGCTGTATGATATTGATCAATGCCCCTTCCATCTCTGGACCAGTTTCAGTTTCCAAATCCACAAAACGGGCTCAAACCATCCCGTCAGAACATTGTGGCCCTCAGGGAGGTGGCAAAACACCGTATTTAGTATCATATCAGAGTCACCAACACACACAGGGCTGTTTTCAAGGCCCTTATCAAAGAATAAGGTTCCCACTCCAGAAACAGAGAAGAGATGTTAAGCAGGAGTGGTTCTGGGAACACTAGGAATTTTAACCACTGCCTGTGGACTCCCTTCAATTAAACCCCTGTTTCTGAGCCCCTGCTGGATACCGATCTCTGGTCTATGCACTGGGGACACTGCAGGGTCTGGGAAGATAGAATCCCTGCCCACATGGAGTTTCCAGTCTAGAGGGAGAGAAGGACAAGAGACCAGAGTGTTGCCAAGGGTGAAGTGATGCATATCCAGCCAGACAGCCCCTCCTAGGTAGCCTGATTCAGATCTCAACAACCATTCAGAAGACAAGGTTTAGGGTCTCTATTTTTTTTTTTTTTTGAGACAAGAGCTTCAAGCTGTCACCCTGGATAGAGTGCTGTGGGATCACAGCTCACAGCAACCTCCAATTCCTGGGCTCAAGCGAGTCTCCTGCCTCCGCCTCCCAAGTAGCTGGGACTACAGGCGCCCGCCACAACGCCCGGCCATTTTTTGGTTGCAGCCGTCATTGTTGTTTGGCAGGCCCAGGCTGTATTTCAACCCACCGGCTCAGGTGTACGTGGCTGGCGCCTTAGCCCATTGAGCCACAGGCGCTGAGCCTAGGGTCTCTATTTTTGAGATGAGGGAATATGGAGGCTCAAGGAGGGGAAGTGACTTGCCCAAGATCACAAACCAAGGGGGTGATGGAACCAAGATTTGAACCTGGATCCAGCCTCCTCTTTCCAGTCTGTAGTGCAGCCTGCCACAGAGTGGGCCCCCAGAGGAAGGCAAGACAGTTATGCCCATGCTGGACATAGGACCACTATGAGGCCTCCCCAGAGAAGGAAGAGACTTCCCCATCAGACTGGAAGAGGGCTTAGCTGGCCATTCCCCCACAGCAGGGTTACAGAGGTATATGGGGTAAATGCCTGGGCAGCCTTGGGTTGCAGCAAAGGAAAACAGGATTGGTTCAGCCTACCACTTGCTGACTTCTCTCTCTGTTCCAGATACAACTGACTTCCAGGAAAGCTTTGTCACCTCTGGTGTGTTCAGTGTCACCGAGCTCATCCAAGTGTCCCGGAGTAAGTATCCCCCATCAGCCCTGAGCTGGGAGGAGAGGGGCTTCAAAGAGGAAGAAGGAGCCTACCACCTTCACCCTACACTCCCTTTTCCTCTCCAGATACCCCCATCACCAAGCCCAGGTTCCCAGGAAGGGAGGTGGCCAGGCCCCTTCTAGAGCCTAGGGTCAGGGTGACATGCCACCTCCCCAGGAAACAGGATCCAGATGTTGGGTGGAGGTTTGCTAAAGAACCTTTCACCCCAGCATCCCTCCTTCCTGGGACCTCTGCCATCCCATCCCACAGGACCCTAGAGGGCCCCACCCCTCCTGTTTCCCTGCCTTCTCTGTGGATTTGCTGGAGTCTCAACACATTTCCCTAGGAATACCCACTTTGAATCTCACACCAAGGGGTCTTGGCATTGTCTTGACTTAACCCTGATCAGCACCCTTCCTGTCCAGAGCCACAGACTCTGCCTCTAGCTCTGGCTACACCTCTGCCTCAGAGCACAAACTTGGCCACTCTCCACGGCCTTGGTCTTTCTGATTGCTAAAATAAGACCAGTTTCAGCCAAATCAGGAACTAGGCCAGTTTGAGGAGTCCCTCTTTGGACTGTCATGATGGCTTTCTCCACCCCTCTAGGGCAAACCACAACCCTGGGCCCTGCTGCCTTCTTCATTCTCCTTTTGTGCCTTCTGCAGCACCTGTGGTAACCGGAACAGGACCTAATTTTTCCCTGGGGGAGCTGCAAGGGCACCTAGCATACGACCTGAATCCCGCCAGCACTGGCATGAGAAGAACGCTACCCAGCACCTCCTCCAGCGGGTATGTGCCCAGGTCCCAATCTCTGGGCATTTCATGATGCCACCCACCAACCCACCACTCTCTGGTCTCAGCTGGCTCGTTCTTCTCTCTGCAATACCTGTTACATGTTTCACCTGGTCTCAGAAACTGCTATTCATCCTTCAGAACCCAGCTCCAAGTGCCTCTTTACCTATCCCTGACAGCCCACCTTGGGACACACACCCCAACACAGAAGATGCAGACAATTTTTGCTGAGATAGGCTGTAGCAGTGAGCTGGTCATATTGTGTGTGCCTCAGTTTGCCCATCCATAAAATGGAATCATAATCCTAATAGATTGTTCTGAGGATTACAGTAGGCCAAGTGAATAGTCAAGGGTTTTTTTGGCCTCCACCTTGCTATCTTGGTGTTTGACCTCCACTAAGCCCATCTGGCCGCGGGCATTCCTTCCAAGCAACCGGCAAGTCTTAATAGGTGTCAATCAAGAACTGCCAGAGGCCAGACGCAGTGGCTTGCAGTGGCTCATGCCTGTAATCCTAGCACTCTGGGAGACCGATGCAGGTGGATTGCTTGAGCTCAGGAGTTCAAGCCCAGACTGAGCAAGAGTGAAACCCGGTCTCTAAAAATAGCTCCGTGGGGCAGCGCCTGTGGCTCAGTGAATAGTGAGCCAGCCCCATATACCAAGGATGGCGGGTTCAAACCCGGCCCCGGCCCAACTGCAACAAAAAAATAGCCGGGAGTTGTGGCAGGCGCCTGTAGATCCAGCTGCTAGGGAGGCTGAGGCAAGAGAATCGCCTAAACCCAGGAGCTGGAGATTGCTGTGAGCAGTGACGCCACGGCACTCTACCGAGGGCGATGGAGTGAGACTCTGTCTGTTAAAAAAAATTACTGACAGCATCTGCGGTTCCCTCGAGGTCTCGCGTTAGCACCTCCCTCACCCTGCCCCTTAAAGCCCACCGGAAGTTGTCAAAGGCCGCCTCCGCCTTGCACCTCGGCCCCCGCGTCACCATGGTAACTAGCCTCTTCCCTCGCCCCTTAGGAGCAAGCGGCACAAATCCGGCTCCATGGAGGAAGACGTGGACACGAGCCCCGGCGGCGATTACTACACGTCACCCAGCTCTCCCACGAGTAGCAGCCGCAACTGGACAGAGGACATGGAAGGAGGTAGGGCTGGCGACGGGGGCGGAGCGAATTTCCGGTCGGGGGTTGCTGCGGTAAGGACTACGCATTCCGGCGGGCACTGCGCGGGCGCCGGAGGACAGGAAGTCGGCCTGGAGCCGCGGGGCCTCCTGGGAATTGTAGTCGTCCTAGCTGCGCTTCGCTGGAAATGAAAGTTTGGGCTCACCTTCCCAGGGTTCTTTGCTTCTGCTCATACGAGGAAGGGTGAAGTCTGTCCGCTGCCTGACTTTACTACCCTCCACCTGTTACGTCCTCATCTCTGCGGGGGTTCCTGAGCTGCAGCAATGACTCAGTAGCAATTCTGAGGAACAAGGTGCTTCCTCCTGAGGTCTGCAATAGCATCCCTCATCTACAGTGTCCCTGTTTGTCCTTTTCACCACTAGAACGTCTTTGACTATATGATCCCTTCTCCCTGGGTTTCTTCTTGTAGTTCCTTTTTTACGAGGTTCCCATCTCCCTGGGATCTTCCTCCATATGAGTCCAGTTCTGCTTTTCCATATTGTCTATATTCCCATAGCATCTTTTTCAGGGAGATTTTTATCCTGTTGCTCTTCTGTCTTCATGGGGTCCTTTCCAGAATTTCTCATAGGTTCCTGTTCTTTACAGTCAACAGCTTTTTTTCTTTTCCTTTCTTTTTTATTTTGTTTTTCTTAATAGCCCTCTGTAAGGAAACATAGGATCTTTTTTCTGTTGCATGCTAGCTTCATTCTAAAGGGCTTCATGGGGTAGAACAGTGGTTACAAGCGTGGACTCCGGAGCCCACCTGCCTGGGTACGTAGACCAGCCTTTGTACTTCCTAGTGACCCTACCTGTCTGAGTCTTAGTTTCCACTTCCATAAAATAGGAATGTTAGTATCTGTGGTTCAACCCTGTCATAGGGTTGTGAGGATTTAAGTGAAATAATATGTCTTATGTGCATAAAACAAGTTTTTAGGTGAACACCCAGTAAACATAAGGGTTTTCATTTCCCCTCCTCCTGGCTTTCTACTCTGTGTATCCATAGGACACGCTTTCTTACAAAGATCTGTCTGTACAATATACCATTCCTGTAGGATTTTCAGGCATCAGAGAGACCTGCGTTCAAGTCCTAGGTCTGCCACTGACTAGCTGTATGTGCTGCGTAACCTTGTGCGGGTAATTTAATTTCTCTAAGCCTCAGTTTCTTCATCTCCAAAATGAAAATAATGAGAACAATAATTCTTTGGGAGACATGGGAGGAGCAACTGTCTAGCTCATGAAAAATGCCCAGGAAACTGGAGAGTGTATTGTTGTCCATGTCTTTATAAAATTCCCATCTCTTTGATTCAGTCTCTAATGCATCTGTTTGTGAAATGTCAGCTCCTCAGGAGCCTCCCTCTTCCACAATGTGGGCTCCCAGAGCAGGTTCACCTCTGAAGGATCCCCATCTCTCAGAAGACCTGCCTCTGAGGTTTATTAGGTTCTAATTTATGGACCATAGTGTCTCTGTGGTTCTATCACTGTGTGTTCGCTGTCTCTGTCAGGTTTGTTTCCATTAAGACCCTCTATTCTGTAAGCTTCCTTCTTCTGTGAGAGACAGAAACCCCAAAGGAACAGTGTATTTCTCTCACAAATTTCCAGCCATCTAGTAGCCCTGGCAAGTGTGGTGCAAGGGACTCAAGGCCCCTCCCTGATGCTCCACTGAGTGTGGCTTTCATTCCCACTTTGTGACCCAAACTAACTGCTGAAGATCCAGCCATCATATCTGCATTCCAGCCAACAAGAAAGAAAGCTCAAGTCTGGTCACACCCTCTCCCTTTATGAATAATTCTCAGAAGTGGCATCTACCTCTTCTGCTTATTTCTATGCCCAGGAGATAGTCATGTGGCCATAATTGGCTATAAAGGGTGCTGAGAAATGTAGTCTTATTCTGAGCAATCATGAGTCCAACTCACAATCAAGGGTTCTGTTACTAAGGAAGAAGGGGAGAGGAGAGATTGGAATCTGAAAAGCCCTTCGCATTAACTCTGTAATTGAAGAGGCTGTCAAAATAAAAATTGCATACTATGTAGAGCTGAAACATAGCTCATGGGATATAGCCAAAGTTCTCCAAGAGAAAAAATCATAACTTTGAGTATATTAGAAAATGAGAACAGTTGAAAATAAAGAATCTAGCTTTCAATTCATGAAGGTCAAAAAAGAAAAAAAAAATTTTTTTTTTTTTTTTGAGACAGAGTCTCACTTTACCACCCTCAGTAGAGTGTGTGGCATCTCAGCTCACAGCAACCTCCAGAACTCCTGGGCTTAGGCGATTCTCTTGCCTCAGCCTCCTGAGTAGCTGGGACTACAGGTGCCTGCCACAACGCCCGGCTGTTTTTTGTTGCAGTTTGGCCAAGGCCGGGTTTGAACCTGCCACCCTTGGTATATGGGTCCGGCACCCTACCCACTGAGCCACAGGCACTGCCCAGAAAAACAAAATTTTAAGAGAGGGAGCATTACAGCCACTGAGGTTCAGTCTGACCTTCCTGCTTTGGTGCTCCCTCTCAGTACCCCCAATGGAGAAAGATGTAGCAGTAGTGGGGCAGGACAAAGATAAAAAGCCTACTACCTTCTGGTGTGTGATGGGGAATCACATACCAGAGCTAGAAGGAAATGTCAGAGGTGTGTCCCCCCTCCAGATTCCACTTGGTTACTTCAGGTGTTGCACACTCCCTTCTTTCTGAGAGTCCCATCAGTGTAAACCCCAACTGCGTGCTGGCCCTACTTGAGGCCTTGGGGACCCAGAGATGAGCCATCCCACCCCTGTCCCTGCCTGCTAGGGACTGGCAGCCTACTTAGCGAGATGGATTTGTGTCTAGGTCATTATAGCCCAGAGGAGGAAGCACAGAGGACTTTCAGGAAAATGTAGGAGGACCTCAATACAGCCTGGAAAGAAAAGGGAGGACTTCTTGGAGAAGGGGAATGAAGGAGACAAGAGCAGTGAAGTGCTTGGGCAGTGGCTTCTCTGCATCTCCAGCTATGTGACTTTTGGCAAGTTACTTAACCTCTCTGTACCTCAGTTTCCTCTTCTATAGGGTCAGGATACCAGTGGTACCTCCTCTGGGAGGAATGAGGACAAAAACACTGGAAGAATCTTACACCCTTGGCCCAGGGCACAAAATATACACGTGGGGCATGAGAGTTGGGTTTGTTTTGAAGTCAGAGCTAAGCTGCAACCTGAATGACTTAAGTGGATTATTCCACAGGGGAGATGATGGAAGAGGATTCCCAGCAGAGGAAACAGCATTTGCAGGAGTAAGACTGTGGACATTTGGGGCAGATCATTGTCTGTTCTGGATCTGTCCTGGGCACTATAGATGCTGAGCGGTGGCCCCACCCACCTCATGCTAAGAGCACCCTCCAGTGGTGACAAACGAAAAATGCCCTCAGACATTGCTGAATGTCTCTTCAGGACAGAATCTCCCCCTGTGAATGATCCTTGGCATATGCAAAGGAATCAAAGGGAGAGAGGAGAAGGAGTGTGACCCTAATTCTGGGATCTACTTGTGGAGCCCAGGGGTGGGCTGCCCTCTCTCTCCAGAAGCCCCTTCCCGTCTATTCTAGTCCCACACATCTTTGCCAAGAAGACAGACAGGTACCTTGCTTTGCAGAAGAAAACCCTGAGAAGCCAGGTGCAGTGGCTTACACCTGGAGTCCTAGCACTCTGGGAGGCTCAGGCAGCTGGATTGCCTGAGCTCACAGGTTCAAGACCAGCCAGAGCAAGTGTGAGACCCCCATCTCTAAAAAATAGCCAGGCATGGTGGCGGGTGCCTGTAGTCCCAGCTACTCAGGAGGCTGACACAAGAGAATTGCTTGAGCCCAAGAGTTTGAAGTTGCTGTGAGCTATGATGCCATGACACTCTACCAAGGGCGACAAAGTGAGACCCTGTCTCAAAAAAAGAGGAAAACCCTGAGACTTAGAGAGGCAACATCTCCTGCACCAGGTCACTACAGCGGCAAGCAGGTACACAAAGACGTGGAACCTGTCGATGGAACATGTTGGCCCCTTGCAGAGGCTTCTTCAGGCCACCTTGCTCACTGCCTTTTGCAGGGCTCCTGCAGTGTGCTAAGCTTACTCACTGACACTCCTTTCCCCAGCAACACTCTATTAGTCTCTGCTGCCCCTGGGGAAACTAAGGCCCAGAGGTCCCATGGTAAGGAAGGGACAGAGCCTAGAGTTTATGCCCAATGCTGCCACCACCTGGGTCCTCCCCCTGTAGACACAGCCCGGGTCTGTGAACATTTCGTAGCCACTCAGGTCCCAGGGGAGACCAGTCTGAACAGGCCTGGCCACTAGACTGGGGCAGAGTCCCTTACGTTCCCAGTAGGGCTCCAGCTGGGCAGGGTCTCCACCCCAAAGGTGCCCTTAGCTTCTGGCCACCCTCCCAAGATGCTCCTCCTCCTCTTCCACTTCCACTTCCTTCTCCTCCTGTCAGCCCAGCTGCTCCAGCTTCCTGTCTAGACAGCCCCCAATTAGCCACTCATTAGCAGGGTTAAGCTGATTAGAGCAGCTCTCCTCTCCTCTGCAGTGCCCAGGCCAGGTATTTCTCCTGGTCAGCACTCAGCTAGCCCCCCCGGCTCTCTGCAGTCACACGCCAGTGCCCAGCAAGGACAGAGGTCTGGGGTGTTCGTGCCAACTCCATACCAGGCAAGACCCCCACAGCCATACCTCTTAGGCCCCATGCACCAGCCTCCAGGCCTTTGCCTGCCCCTTGCTACCTCCTCTGGGGCTTTACCTGACCATCTACCCACATGGGGCAGAAGGAGGGCACCCTTGGCGCGGCTGTCATGTGTTCTGTTCTTGCTGTTTCTGTAGCCCTCTACCCCTGCACAGAGGATACAGGCCTCACAAGCAGACAGCTATCATACAGGGTGACACAGGCCAAGGCTTCTGCCATACCTTTTTTCACTCAGGGCTGTGAGGGATAGCGGAGCATGGCCGAGGTAATGAAAGAATGGAGTTCCAGGATCAGCCCTGTGTCTTCTTGGCACTGTGGCATTGAATGGATGATTCTCCCATCAGGCCTCAGTTTCTGCGTCTGTGAAATGCAGAGGAAAACCATGAGAGACCAACCTCCAGTTCCGGCAGGCTCTGCGTGGGGCACACAGGAGGCACGCCACATGAGAGGAGGGCCATGTCCTCACAGGAAGGTCCTCACCCTGAGTAGTTTGGCCCTCTGGGGATGTTGGGTAACATCTGGGGGCATGGAACATTTGTGGTTGTCACAGAGTAGGGGTGGAGTTCCTGGCACAGGGTGGGTAGAGACAGGGATACTGCTCAGCACAAGGACAGCCCCACCCCAGAGAACCATCGACCCCAAGGTCCACAGTGTGCCCAGGGAGAGAGTTAGGGGATATCGGGCCAGGTGTGAGGGAAGCTAAACCTATAAAATGTAAAAATCATTTCTAAAAACCTGGCTTACCTGGGCAGCACCTGTGGCTCAAAAGAGTAGGGCACTGGCCCCATATGTCGGAGGTGGCAGGTTCAAACCCAGTCCTGGCCAAAAACTGCAAAAAACCCCCAAACCTGGCTTACCAGGCCACACTTGCCTAAGATTCTAATTCCAGGAATGGGGCAGGGCCCAAGGCTCTACATTTTGTGTAGGTAAGATTCAATCCTTAGCTCTCACTTGAAAAGGCTTCCCATGGGATGATGCTGGCAGGGTAGGGGGTGGGGAGAGGACAGCTGAGAAGAGCTAGTTTTTCCAGACACACACCCAGCACTGGGGTAGTCTGTCTTCAGCCTGATGATGCTGGGGGCTCCTTGAGCTGTGCTCGTCCTATGCCAGGGGCTCTGCCAAGTCAGCATGTGCCTGTTTTACAGATGAACAGGCCAAGGCACCCTCCAGGAAGGCCCAGCCACTCTGACTCCGTAGTCACAACTCTAAGCCAGCCTCTTGGAAATCCCTCACATGTTCCTCATGAGGCCCCTGTGTTCTAGCTTCATTTTCAAGGAAGGGGATGCAAGTGTCAAGGGTCCCCATAGTCCCCCCAGCCACCCCAAATAGCAGCAGCAGTGGCAGATCCTGCCATAACAATGTTCCTCGTACCTCAGGGCAGCTGACTTTCCAATTAAAGGATCTTGGACAGCAGCAGCTCGTTCCTGCAGGAGCAGCCCAGAGCAAATCCTTAGTCCTCATAGTTGTCATTCCCAAACAGCTCCCAGTGAGAAGGTCTAGAGATTTGAGAGATACATGTTTTATGAAAAGGAGTGGCTGCTGCCTCCTCCCCCTAGCCCATACAGCTTCCTGGGTTTAAACTCCCGACTGGCTGCCTCCCCGACACCCTGGGGCTTTCCCAGTGGGAGAGAGAAACCAGCGGTTCAGTGGTTGGGCAGCCTTGGGGGCACCCCTCCTAAGTCCTTGCATCCAGTTCTTCATTCATTCATTTGTTCATTCAGTGAGAAAAATACAAGGAACTAAGCCAAAACCTGTTGGATTCCCAAGGGCAGCCTGGGTGGTAGTGAGTCTCCTGGGTGGTAGTGGAATTACCAAGGGTTGATGTATCTCCTTAAAGCATGAGGAAGGCTTCATTCCTCCCCACTGGCATGGCCTCAGGAACACAACCCCAGTCACTTAGGGGGTGTTCATGTGCGCTTAGCTGGTCGGGAGCTAACCAGGCTTTGTACCTGACCTTTGCACCCACCCCTACCAGGGAAGCGGGGACAGCCCTGAGCCATGCAATTTCTCTGGAAGAAGAGAAGGTGAGGGGCCCAGCTTTGAGGTCCAGGGGCCTTCACTGGCATCTCGCTCTTTATCTTGCTCTTCATCTTGCTGGTTGTGCAACCATGGGAAGCCCGTGTCTCTGCCCTGAGCCTCAGTTCGTTCCTTCATGCAATGGGCTCCCAGCATGGCACCTTCAGTATTCTAGCAGAAGGGCCCAGATGCGGTGGCTCACACCTGTAATCCTAGCACTCTGGAAGGCCAAGGCGGGTGGATTGCTTGAGCTCAGGAGTTTGAGACTAGCCTGAGCCAGAGTGAAACCGCATCTCTAAAAATAGCCAGGTGTTGTGGCGGGCTCCTGTAATCTCAGCTACTTGAGAGGCTGAGGCAAGATAATCACTTGAGCCCAAGAGATTGAGGTTGCTGTGAGCTGTGACACCACAGCACACTACTGAGGGCAACAAAGTGAGACTATCTAAAATAAAAGGATTCTAAAGTACTCTAGCAGAAGATGAGACAGGGGAGATGATGCTAATCCTTTGGATGTTGGCTCTCTGGGACATCCAGGAGCCCTGGTGTATGACCAGCCTATGACCCTCTAATCCCGCTACCTCCATAGGCATCTCGTCCCCAGTGAAGAAGACAGAAATGGACAAGTCACCATTCAACAGCCCATCCCCCCAGGACTCTCCCCGCCTCTCCAGCTTCACCCAGCACCACCGGCCCGTCATCGCCGTACACAGTGGTGAGCTCCGAGGACCCCAGGCAAGGAGGGCAGCAGGCCCTCTGATCATATGGCCAGGGAAGTCCCACCAGATGTTTGACCGGGAGTCCTATTGCTGTAGTCTTCTAGCCATGCAAAAAAAAATGTAGAGAGAGGTTGCCATGATAGAGAGTGCCCAGAGCCTGGTCCCAGCCCTGCCATGGATGCAACTCAGCCTCTTTTGGCCTCAGTTTCCCCTTCTGTATAAGAAGATGCCAAAGCCTGCATTCCACCCCCAGATACTGACTGACAGGCAGAATCGGAAGCTGCCAACAAGGCCATGGCTCTGCTGAGCCCTGAGGAGTCAGGCTGCCCCCCTCTGCCTATTTCATAGGCCACAAGGCCAAGGCTCAGATTGAGGGCAGGGCCTGCCTGGGGTCAGTCACAACCCCAGAAGCAAGGGGACCCAATGAGTTACATGCCAGAGACCCACAGGTAGACCACAGGTCATAGTCACAGAAAGATGCAGACATTGGGCAGCCTCAGGTCCGGAGCTGAGCCAGTTACTGTACGCTTGGCCCTCCCTTTGCTCACCTGTCAACTGAGGCTAATAAATGTCCTCACCTCCCAAGGTTGTCATTAGGGGTGCATCATGAGAAGCCTTAGATATCGGTTGTTACCCCCACAATTATAATGGTTAATTACTCAGTTCCATACACAGACATGTACACAGGGAGGTGGCACAAATCAAAACATTGAATGATTTGGACTAGGGGTAAGCAAATTACAGCCCGTGGGTCCCTATTTTTATAAATGGAGTTTTATTGACGCATGGCCATGACTACCTGTTCATATGTCTCCCTGGCTGCTTCCACACTGCAGGAGTAGAATATAGACCATAATGGCCACAAAGCCAGAAGTATTTACTGTCTGGCCAGGGCTGGAGGATGCGGTGGGAGTTGACTGCTAATAGTGACAAGGCTTTGTTTTGGGGCAATGAGAATGTTCTGGAATTAGATAGTGGCATTGATCGCACAGCTTTGTGAAAATACTGAAAACTAGTGATTTGGGCACTTTAACTGGGTGAATTTTATCTCGGTTTTTAAAATAATATTCATTCTCCAGCTCTTTATGGAAAGAGTTTGCTGACCTCAGAACATGAGGCCAAACAGCTGGGCTCAAGTCCCAGATCTGCCACCTGCTTGCTATATGACCTCAGGCCAGTGGTGTATCCTCTGAGGGGCACCACGTCATCTTCTCTTTGGAAAAAAACATGGCCAGGCTCAGAGGCTCACACCTGTAATCTTAGTGCTCTGGAGGCTAAGGTGGGTAGATTGCTTGAAGCCAGGAGTTTGAGACCAGCTTGAGCAAGAGTGAGACCCCGTCTCTGCTAAAAATAGAAAAACTTGAGCCCAGGAGTTTGCTCTAGCCTGGGTGACAAAGTGAAAGCCCATCTCGAAAAACAGAAGAGGGCGGCGCCTGTGGCTCAAAGGAGTAGGGCGCCGGCCCCATATGTCAGAGGTGGCGGGTTCAAACCCAGACCTGGCCAAAAATTGCAAAAAAAAAAAAAAAAAAAAATACCAAAACCGAAAAACAAACAAAAGAAAACAGGGTTGATACTGGAACCTGATGAGGTGACCATATAAGTCAGGGAATTCGTGGTATAAATGACGTCTGGGCCCAGCCTGTAGTCAGGCTGTTTGGTTTTCTTGTTGTTGTTATTGTTATTAGTAAATGCACCAAGAGGCAGGCCCACACTCCCAGACACACAATGTCATGGACTCAGAGCAGACGACCCCCAAATGACTGTTGCCTCCTACTATTTCCACAGGGATTGCCCGGAGTCCCCACCCGTCCTCAGCCCTGCATTTCCCCACAACGTCCATCTTGCCCCAGACCGCATCCACCTACTTCCCCCACACGGCCATCCGATACCCGCCTCATCTCAACCCCCAGGACCCACTCAAAGATCTCGTCTCACTGGCCTGCGACCCGGCCAGCCAGCAGCCCGGACCGGTGAGTAGGATGAGCACAGGCCTGTCCTGGTGGCAGCAGGTGACCTCCTGAGGGCCACAAGCTCAAATTCAACTGCTATTTTAAATGGTCTTGAGGAATCAGGTACCAGGTCCCTTCATCTACATAGCACTAGGCATCAGCTGTCATGGGTTGGAATTCAGACTCTGGTACACATGTGACGTGTCCTGAGGGACCCAGGCCAGGGGCTGCGGCAAACCCTGTGCACAAGGGCTTCAGGTACTCCAGGCAGGTAGACACCATCTGGAAAACACACACCAGGATCAGTGCAGGTCCACAGGACACTTTAGCACTCAGAGCTTTACAAAGTTCAGAACCTCAGGCAAGGTGTCATACCACTGTGTACTTCTGGGGAATTAGGAAGACTGTCCAGAGGAGGTTAGGAGGAGGTGCCATCATTTGGAAAGAAGGTGAGTTGGTATACATGTGGCTTAAGGAATAGATAGAGGGAGTGTGACCCCAGCAATGCTAGGGACTCAGGTAATGCCAACGAGAGGGTGTCTCCAGGGACTCCCCTCCCACTTCTGGCCATTCTCAGACCTACCAAACTCATCACGGCCACCCCAGCTGCGCCATAGACAGAGCTGGGGGCGTCTGGCGCCAGCAGCTGGAGGCAGAGGGGGCCCCTGTCCCCTTAACCACGTGTCTCTCTGTTCCCCCCAGTTAAATGGAAGTGGTCAGCTCAAAATGTCCAGCCACTGCCTTTCCACCCAGATGCTGGCGCCTCCGCCCCCTGGGCTGTCTCGGCTGGCGCTCCCCCCTGCCACCAAACCCACCGCCACCTCCGAGGGAGGAGCCACGTCACAGACCTCACCCAGTAAGCACGCGGGAAGTGGTGCCTCCGGTGGGGCGGACGTCCCCAGGGCCCCCCTGCCCTTCCCAGCCCGATTTCTGGGCTCAGAGGTCAGGCCTGGTCAGGCAGGTCCTGGTGAGTTTGGTGGGTCTGCAGAGAACAGAGGGGCCATGTGGTCAGGCTGGCATGGGACCAAGGCAGCCTCAGGGGATGGCAGCACTGAGCCACAGTCCAGGGTAAGAGGCCAGGGTCTGCGCCCTTTGCTTAGTGGCCTGGAGGCCCCAAGTGACCACTGTGGGCCTCTGAAAGCCCCCTACATTGAGCGTCTGGCCATGGACTAAGATTTCCAACTGGTGGCCTGAGGGCCAGCCCCAGCCCCAAGATGTGTTTTGTCTGTGGAAAATAAGAATTTGTTGTTATTGTTTGGAAATCAGGATATTTCACATAAAAATTTCCAGAGTTCTAGTTTCTGGGATGGACAACAAGCCACACTGGGCCCCATGTTCCTTCAGGTGACCTGGGCTGGGGCTAGGACATCCCTTCCTACCCACCTGATCCTGGAAGGAGGAAGATTGGCAGCCCCCCACCTTCTAGATGTTTCTGCCCCTATGCGTAGTTCCAGGTTACAGTCTGCTGACCCCTCAACCACTCTCCAATTTGGGGCAGCTTCAGTCTGAGAAACAACTCCCAGGATCCCCATCCTGAGGTCCACCGGTGCCTCCGCCCCCAGAATCTCTCTGCAACCCCTATGCAGGCTTGGGTGTGCCATCCACCCTCCTCCACGCTGCCTGGGCTAAGCGGCCCCTCCTGTCCCGAGAGACAGGCTTCCCCTGAGCACCAGCCCCAGTGGCTATGCTGTGGTCAGCCCCAAAGCCGCCTCTGCAGCTCACGCCCTGTGTTACCTCAGACAAACATCCTCCCCTCTCTGAGCCTCAGTTTTCTCAGCAGCTGGGAATAGGTCAGTCCCGAGCACACAAGTGGCAGGGCAGTGGGAAGCAAGCCAGGGACATGGGGCAGGGAGGCTGTGGGAGAACATTTCACATGGCACCAGGTACAGAAGAAAGTCAGCACAGAGCACTGCCAGCTCTTGCCGACCTCCTCACTTTCTCAGCCGTGAAATGGGAGTAATAATAGTACTTCCTGGGTGGGGTCCACAGAGGGGTAAGCGGGCTTGTGCCCAGCGCCTCGTGTGCAATAGACACTTAATAAGCGCAGAATAAACATGGTTCCCTCCTCCTCCCCTGGACTGGGGCTCTTAACTGCAAATCCATCCTGATTAACCCCCCAGAACTCTCTGCCTCCCACTTACCCCCATGCTGGCCAAGAACAGTCAGGGACATGCCTGTGACTGCCTCCCCTCCCAGCCTCGGGTCCCAGACTGTTTGAGGCTCCTGACCCCCTGGCAGAACATAATTAGTGAGATGAAAAGCTCTGCATATGTGTGTGTGCAAACACCCAGGCCATTCTATGCCCTCTCCAAGAGGAAAATTAATAAATAAAGTGCCCTCAATAATTCATGGCACACTGTGCGGGATGCAGGCCGCAGTGGCAGGATGGAGTAGGCAGTGGAATACCCTGAATAATTCACGGGCGGTTTTTGAATTATGAATCTTTCATCCTCTGCCCCCCCCCCAACTCCCACCTCAGTGAGCTCACCTGTGACCCTGGCTCCCCTCAAGTCAGGATCCCTATCCACCCAACCAAGCACCTCAGGCTTTTAGGGGGCCCGGTTCAGCCGGGAGAGGGTGGCAGGCTCAGAGGCCCTAGGTGTTAGGTGCACAGGCCTGGGTGTGTGCCACTGGGCGGTGGTCACTCTCTCTGGGCCTAGCCCAGGAACGCCTCTGCTCCTTCATGCCCCTTGCTAACGGGCTCTCGGTCTCTCTCCTCCCCGCAGCCTACTCTACGCCCGACACGTCCCCTGCAAACCGTTCCTTTGTGGGATTAGGACCAAGGGATCCTGCAGGCATTTATCAGGCACAGGTAGGGGCCAAGAGGCCGGCTGGGGTGTGGGAGGGCAGGGCAGAGGGGCCGGCCTGGGGGGCATAGGGAGAGGCAGGCCTGCTGCCTGGGCCTAGAGCCCCTGCCTGGCTTCTCCTCAAGGCCTGAGGACCCAGCATGGCCAGATTTCCCCCCACCTTTCCTGGGGCATGTGGTTCGGCCCCATGCCCCGCCTGCCATTTCTCTAGGGCATCTCCCAGGAGATATCCCTGGCAGAGTTGAGGGGCCAAGTTATTACTGCCAGGATTCCATTTGTACATATGGGGAAACTGAGGCCCAGAGTTGCAAGGGAATCTACCTAGGATCACACAGCATATCAGCCGGGACACTCTACCCCCTCCCCAACCTTCATCCCCTTCTATGCCACTGAGCCGGCAGGATGGGGGGGTGGCCACCCACAGTAGGGGGCCTCTCAGGATAGCATCTGAGCCCCAACCCCTCACATAGGGTGGGGCAGGGACAGTGCTCACTCTGCTATTCCTCTGCAGATGAGCATGCACAGGAAGGAAGGACCAGAGGAGGCTCAGAGAGGGGACATGAGTTGACTGAGGCTTATAGCAGTGGAGGGCAAAGTCCTATGGATCTAAACTAGGGCCTATACCCAACTTCCTCAGCCCTGCCCGAGTGTCCCCAACACCCAACCACCTGTTCAGGTGTTCTTATTATGACATGTGTGGGCCAGGAGTATGTTAATAGCCTGTGTCTGAAGGTGGTGGCTGGACCCCAGAGCCTCTGCTTCTGGGTTATGTTGGAGATGGGGGCCAAGCCACCTGGAGGAACCAGCTCAGGGCCACCCAGTGGCTCCACAACTGTATGGAGCATGAGGATCAGAGGTGTCCCCTGGGGCTGTGTTCAGGTCCTCTAGCCACTGCAGGAGGTTTTCCACAGACAGAGCTTAGGGGGACATCTGTGTTCCCTATGGAAGCTCCACCATGTCCCCATGGGATTCTCCATGTTGGCCTGGTTCTTCCTGGGACTCAGGAGGACCAGAATATTGGAGGAAGATGTGATGTTCCCTGTCCCTCCCTGTCCAGGCACCAGCTGGGCCTCCCCCAGGGAGCCTCAGGCCTGTGGGCAGTTCGTCCATTTCCTCCCAGCTCCACTTGGCCCTGGTCCTGCCTTTCCACAAAACCAGCCAGAGGACACAGGAGGCCTTGGGCTGCTTCTCCTAGGTTCAAGGATAGCATCTGTATGTTGGAGGCAGCATCCTGGGATCAGGAGACTAGGGCTCCAGGCCAGTGCTGCCTCACCCACTCTGAACCTCAGTCTTTTCCTCTGGCCTTGGGCAACCCTTCCCCAGAGCCTTCAAAGGGCGTAGGAGGACAGGCTTCATCCAGAAATGGCACCAAAAGGTCCAGACCTCCCCATACACACCACACATGAAGCATCCTGCCTTGCACTGGCACAGCCTTGGGGGACCAGGGAGGGGCATTACCCAGCAAGCCAGGGAGGGTCCTAGGCCAGCCCCTTCTTTAGGCTTTGAGACCCCCATGGCCACCCTCTCTCCCCTAGTGCTGGAGCCAGAGTGATGTAGCCAGACACCTCCCTTCCTGCCCCCACCCCATGTCTTTCCTTGCAGGAGGCTGAGAATGTTCTAATTGCTTCAGAAGCCAAAGCTAATAAAAAGGCCTGGGAGGAAATGCCAGCTTCAGCTTTCCCAGCTTCCTGACCTGACCCTTCCACCAGGGCCTGGGGATTTTAGTCCACGCTGCAACCTCACCCCATGGAGCTAGAGAGGAGGGAAACTGAGGCAGGCAGTGGCAGCACCTTGGGTCCTAACACTTCTTGGCATCCCTCTCTTGGCCAGCCAGACCCCTGTGGGAACTCAAAGAGGGCAGGACAAGGACTGGCAGAACCTGGGGTGGGTGGGCAGCAGAGCTGGGTGGCAAAGACTGGCTCAGCAGAGAAGGGGGCAGGGTGTTCAGGCAGGGGACTGAGCACAGGCAAAGGTGTGTGGGGACAGTGGGGAGACAGCCCCAATGTGGAAGACCTCCCATGACAAGCTGGCAGACTGACAGCTCAGATTCCCCCCACCAGGTCAGATCAGGGAGTGGGGAACCATGGAAGGGTGAGAGTGAGAGAGTGGCACAGCCAGGTCTGGTAGTTTGAAAGAACTCTGGGGTACCAAAGGGAAGTGACATATTGCTGAGAGACTCTCAAGGGAGCATGGGTTGGTGGAGGAGGCAAGGTCCCAGGCTGGATGTCATCCGGGTGTGCAGATCTGAGGGAGGGCCCTGCTGATGCTGCCCAGGCTGGGCCACAGGCCCTTGGAATGGCAGTCCCCCAGAGTGAGACCAAGCACTGAGGAAGAGATGAGGAGAAGGAGGAGGAGGAGGAAACACTGAGACACAGCACCCCCACCCCAGCCCTACTCCAAGGCCTTAGGACTATGTCCAGTCAGCACTTCTGCCCCCACCTCCTTGGTTCCTGGTGGTTTGTTTCCCTCTGCCCCTCCTCCCTGTTGAGCAAGAGCCTCTCCATCTCCATCCAGCAGTCCCACCCCCAATCAATATCCTATCCCCCAATCAATGTCAATTGATCCTCCCCCAGTCAGTCATCCGTGCATCCTACTCTTCCCTTCACTCCTTTCCCTTCCAGTCCCCCCAGAGAGGACTTGGTCCCAGCCTCAGCCGCTATGATCCACCACATAAATCACATGCCCAGAGCCGCACTGGCAGCTGCGGGCAGCACTGCCTTGATCTCCCTGATCTCCCAGTCTCCCTGACACAAGTGAGAGGGTGCCCCCCCTACTCTCCCACTACTGGAGCCAGAGCCAGGCAGACGCTGGGGGGGGGGTGGCAAGAAGGGCTGAGGGGAGCAGTCCACCACAGGAGGGTGGAGGGTCACGCCCAGAGTCTGTCTGGTTGCCAGCAGAAACCAGACATGAGGTAATGGCCAAGATGAACTTGAACTTGGCTGGAGGTAGGGGGCTGGGAACCACTGCGGCGCCAGTGAGATGGTATGACCCAGTGGCTGCCTGGTTGGAGGGGGCTCAATTGATCAATTTCCTGCAGGGGTGGAGGGCAGCCCTGCGTGGAGTGCCCCTCCTCTACCCACAGCCCAGCCTAGATGCCCCAGAGTTGGGGTTTGTGTTTCTGGGATGGAGATCTGTACAGCCACTTCTCTGCCGAGACTGAGTCTGGAGCTATCCCCAAGTCACAGGTCCCTGCAGTGCAGCCCCATGAATACCCTGACCAAGCCTCAGTTTCCCCTTCTGTAAAATGGGAGGCAAGGGAAAAACACCGATGACTGGACTGAATCCACCCTTAACTCCTTTTGCTCCTGTGACAGAGCAGGGCCCAGACAGTGCTGAGAGGGTCCTGAGAGGCTAGCCCCAGGCAGAAGCAGAAATGTGACCTAGAGCCAGCAGCTCTGAGTTCCCACTCTGCCACTTTCCCACATTGGAGACCTTGGGCAAGTGATATGACTTCTCTAAGCCTCACTTTCTTCACTGCAGAACACGGTGGCAGGGAGAGACCTAGTCCCTCTATGGGGTTTCTGGTGGGGGGAACATTAAATGGGAAAATGTATGCTTTACAGAAGTAAACAATCCTGTTCACTGTGCCCAGGGAGGGGTGTGCTCCATAAAAGCTCACTCATTTGCCTCCATGTCTTGGGGACACCAGGCAGAAACATACCTTCCTTCCCCACCACAACTTCCCCTCACCCTCATTTTATAGTCTGGGCAAGCGGCTCAGAGGTTAAGTTGTCAAGTTTAGCAAATAAAAATACAGGCTAGTGAGTTAAATTTGAGCTCTAGATCAACAAGAGTATAAGCGTATCCCCAGATTTTCATGGACTAGACTTATGCTATATAAGTATAACCCCAACATTGGATGGGATAGAATTTATATTAAAAAAATTCTGAGGCCAGCCAGGTGGCTCACACCTGTAATCCTAGCACACTTGGGGGTGAGGAGGTTGAGGTAGGATTGATTGAAGACAGGAGTTTGAGAACAGCCTGAGCAAGTGTGAGACCCCTCCACCTCTAGAAAACAGAAAAATTAGCTATGGTGGGCACCTGTAGTCCCAACTACTGGGAAGGCTGAGGTAGGAGGATCACTTGAGCCCAGGAGTAAGGGGAAAAAAAAACCAAACCCACCCAACCAAGAAGACCCACTGCACTCCAGTTGGGGTGACAAAGTGAAACCCTATCTCAAAAAAAAAAAAAAATTTCTGGGTGATTTACCTAGAATTCAGATTTCACTGGGCACCCTGTATTTTATCTTGCAGCCTTTCTCAGAGGCAGAATCACTTGCCATGGGTCACCTAGCAGATACATAATGACAGCTAGGATAGGGGAAACTGAGGTCATGGGGTTGCAAGAGTTAGGTGGGTGGGTGTGGGAAAAGGCAAGGTCAGTGGCAGAGCCAGACACCTCAATTTATCTTTCTCTTTCTCCCCCCCACCCCATTGGGCCACCCAGTCCTGGTATCTGGGATAACACAGGTCTTCTTCCCACACCCCGTCTCCATCATCCCAAGAATCACAGGGGCCGGCACAGCCCCTATGTTTTCAGTGGAAAATCAGAGCGAGCAAGAACACCCCCGCCGACTCTCAGCCTGGCAAAAAGAAAAAAAAACATACAGATGCATACACCACGAAGGAAGAAAAGGAAAACAAAAAGACAAACAGGAAAAAAAAAATAAGGAAAAAAGAACCCAAACCCACCCAACCAAGAAGACAAAAGGTAAAGACGTTTCCAGCTCTCTTGGGATGCCAAGGCCGCAGAACTGGAGGGCCAGGCCCTGCCACCCAATGGGAGACCACACGATGGGGCGTCTTCCTAAGTTATTCATCTCCTGTCCACCCGCTGCTCCAGAAGGACAGATGCCCAGCTCTGCCCAGAGACCAGGTGAGCACAGCCTGGCATCCACACCCAGGCCCAACGGGCGGGACACCCAGAAAGACCACCTCTCCCTGGGCACCCCCTGCTGGGACATGGACCAGGCCCCCTGTGGATCAGTCACTGGTGGAGACCAGGAGAGACCCAGGACCCTGGCTGTTCATGGGCAGCAGAGACCTTGGTGGCAGGTTGGCAGGTGGTGAGGGCACAGGAGGGTGTGCGGCACGACGGATGCACAGATGGATGTGTGGTAGGCGCCTTCTGCCCCTCAAGAGGGTCCTGCCATTTGGCCTCCCTCTTCCATGCCCCTGCAAAATGCTCAGTGGACTGGCTCTCTCTCGCTGGGGACTTGGTCTCTCAGCCCTCATGCCTGCCCCATTTGGGAGGAGAAGTCTCTATGCAAATGACCCCAGCCATACCCCCAGGATAGGAGGCCACCCTCTCACCCACTCCCAGCCCAGCTTGGCACCCCCCAGGGGAGGGATCCATGTTGCACACACTGTAAGAAATGCACTTTCCAAGGAAGGGGATGGGGGGAGCTGGGAGACCCAGAACTACCTGAGAAATGGGGGTACTCCCAAGAAAGGGGGGTTGCTCCAGTCTAGAGTATCTGGAATGGGAGGAGCCTCCCAGCCCCTGGAGGTGGGAGGTGAGAGCGAGTGGTTTAAGTGCCTGATCTGCAACACCCGCCCCCTCCTTGTCCAGCTGGGATGTGGGGGACCGCGGGCATCCCTCCCCCTCCATACCATCCCCGCCACCTCCCATCGTGAACACCTCATTGCCATGTCCCCCTCAGAGCTAGAGAGAGCTGGGCGTCCCCCAAGCACCCCGCCCTGCGGGGGGCACGGGGGTGGATTCTGGGGAAGCCGGAGTGCCCCCACGCCCCCTCTGCCAGTGCCTTACATCCTGGAGTGACACTCCCGTTCCTCCCAGCAAGAAGCGGGACCACCTGTTTGCACTTTCACCTCCCCCAGCAAGTGAAGCAAAGCAGGACACAGTGGGGAGGTGTGTCATCACCAGGCCCCCTGGAAGGAGAAGAGAGAAGGCTGGGTGGACAGGTGGGAGGTGCCCACTCAGAGCCTGGCGGGGAAGGCTCTGGCTGGGGGGAGGGGTTGTCAGCGCCGGCATCTTGGGGCCCCCTACAGCCATGTAGGGGCCTCCCATCTGCTAAGCATTTTCCGTTGAGCCGCTCCAAAAACACTAAGCTGGGGAAGCCAGGTGCCCCCACGCCAGCTCCCTGGCCCCATCCACACCCCGGTCCCCAACCCCACCCTGGGATTGCCATTTTGAGGGGGAGGCCTGGGAGGAGTATTAGATGTTTTTAGGGCCACCAAGCCCAAACATAGGGACCCCTCCTTGGGCCATCCATCTCAACCCCAACTGACCTCCTTCATGCCTGGCGCTAGGGAATGTCTGCTATCCTCCAGCACAGCTCCTTACCCCTCACCCAGGCCAAAGCCATTGTCTAGGGCAGAGCCTCCCAGTGTCACCCATTCCCAGCCTAGTCCCAACTCCCTGGAAACCAGACTCTTCTCCCAAACCAGACTCTTCTCCCCCGGGGCTTGGCAAACCCACTGGATCCTAAAGAGAAAGACCCCAGACAGACCCTTCCCCACCAACCCCCATCCTGTGCCCAAAGAGGTTCCCCTGTCCTCTGGCCTCAATCCCTTGGTTCGTCCGTCCGTCCTCAGGGCTGCTCCACAGGGTGCGCACTTGGGGACAACAGCAAGGGCCGCTCTCCAGGAGGGCGGGAGGGTCATGCGGTCAGGGGTATCCAGAAGCTTCTCAGCCAGGGTTGGGGGGTTGGGGGGTGGGAGCGGGCCGTACTGGGATTGGCGCAAGGAGAACCGACTCTTTACCTAACTTTGCATGGTGCTTAGTCAAGGACTTCTGTGACCTGGCTCCTGACGTCAGCTCGCAGCGGCTGACACATGCATGGCAGATTATACCTGGCTCTATCCTCCCCTCCTCCCCTTTCCCTCCATCCCCCACCTCCTCTTTGAAAAAAAACAAAACGAAAGAAAAAAAAAACCAAAAAAAAAAAAGGTACAAAAAATATAAAAAAATTCCATGTTTCCTAATTTGCACGAAATTTTCTACCACATGATGTGCCTTGCCTTCCGAGAATAAGTATTACCTTTAAATAATATCAGCGCACACAGATAGCTGCATGTACTGCTCGTGTAGTTAAAAACAAAACAAAAAAGAGACAAAACAATGACATGAAATAAAAAATGAAAATTAAAAAGGGATGTATTTCTATTTGTAAAAAATAAAAAAAAAAAGAAAATGAGAATTAAAGGAAAAATGACGCTAAAAAAGCAAGCCACAAAACAATTGCCCCCATGGTCTGCCCCCACCTCACCCTTCTTTGTTTCTGACTCCACGTCTCCTGCTGTATTTTGGGGTGCTCTATGGTGCTTACCTTCTGCTACCCCCCAGCCCTGCTCCTGGGCTCCAGAGGGGTCATTTCAGAATCCCCTGCCCAGAGGACAGACCTCAAGGGTGCACCCAGGTCACAGGCGAGGGCTTCTCCTTGCCAGGTGGTCACAAGGCCAGCCCCCAGATGCCATGCACCCCCCTAGGCATTCCCTTCACCATGGGGTAGCCACCCTGCCACAGCCAGACTCCCCCATCCTGGCCATCTATGCAGGCTGGCATCCCCTGGCTCAGGGTCAAATTGCTGTCCCACTCCCAGCCCAGAGGTATCCCCTCTCCCCTACCTTTTTTGCCAAAGGACCTTGTCCCTGTCTTGGGGAACAGTCTGGGGTGGCATTCCCTCCTCTCCCCTCCCATGCCCCTAACTGACTCCCTGTTCTCTGTCTTCCAGCCATGAATAGGAAGGGCATCCAATATGAAACAAAGAAAAAAACCTGATATATGCAATATCTGTCTGTCTGTACCCGGGGACCCAGCTCAACCATGGGAGGGGTGTGGGGACAGCCAGGGGACGTCAAGTCACAGGCCCTGGTCCTGGTGGTAGACTGTGCTGTTGTCTTGTCCTCGGTTTTATTTTGTCTTATTTCTTTTCTTTTGTTTTTAATTCTAATTTCCTTTACTTTTTACTTGACCAAAGCTAAGACAATAGCCAGATGGTTAGTGGGGTAGCCAGACGGGGAGGACAGGGGGCAGGACTCTCCAGCCTTAGGCCGTCCCCTCACTCTACACCACCTCTAGTGCCCATCCGTGCCCCATCAAGATGGTCAGGACCCCAAGCAGATGGCCCCTATTCATTCACCCATTGCCCCCCAGGACTTAGAACTGTTTCAAGAGCCACAATCTTATACTCATGCCATGTTTTCATCCCAAAAGACACCTCAGCAAGCCCTACGGGACAGGGAGATCCCAGACCACCTTAGTCGGCCAGGACACTGGCCTTCAGCTCTGCCCCTTGACTAGAGAGCCCATTGTATTCATGTGGCAATTCCTGGTTCTCATTTTTTTCTCTCCCTAGTGAACCTGTGTTCCCTGGGTAGGTAGAGAGCAGGTGACACCATTCCTGCACCACCTGCACCCCATGGCACCAGGGGGTGCCCAGAGCACCCTAGAAGGAAGGCTAGGTGCCTCCCACCCCCAGCTTGCATTCTCAGTTCACCGGGGACTTCTGCTGAGTACACTAGGCAAGTCCATGCCAGGCAGCATGTTGCCTGGGGGTTGTTTGATTTTTCCTGCTTTTTCTCAGAGATGCTGCAAAGTGCCCATAGGACAAAGTTCCTGTAGGCCCCTCACTGCGGGCAGAATAAGGTAGAAATACCAGGATCCCGGATCCCATATCCATCTCAGTTCTGGTTCACGGAGTGGATGCTGTCATCCCTAAGGGTGTTGGTTTGGGGTTTTTTATTAACATTTATGAAACTGACATTTCAAAAACCCCCCATCACCCACATACCAACCCATCCTCTACCCCCCCATAAGAGGCTTGGTCCCACTGGCCACACCCATGCAAAGCCCCCCCACCCCAGCCTAACCCTGAGGTCCACCCCATGCTGTGGGGAAGAATAGGGAGGCCTCCCAAATATTTCGCAGATTGCCTCAGCCCAGCCAGGTGGAGATGGGGCCTGGAGGGACATAAAGACCCAGCCCTTTTTGACCAGGGATAGGAGGGTTCTGGGGATCCCCATGCCCAGATCTGGAGCCCAGAAACCCACCCTGGGCTAGACAATCAGATCCCAAAGGAACACCCGATGGGACTGGGTTGGGAGGGTCCCTCTGCAGCTCCCCTAGAAGAAAACGGTTCCAGCCTCAGCTTCACCAATCTCCCTCCCTGCTCTGGGACTTTCTGTCTGTCCCCAGCCTCCCAAGGACAGGCAGACTTGTCCACACCACAGTGTCCCTTAAAAGACAGAGGCCAGGAGCGACCGTCCAGCCCTCCAGAAGAGACAGCACTCAGGCCCCCTCTGCCTCTGGCTTCTCCAATGGTACTTTGACCTCCAGCGTAGGGCTATACTATACACACACACACACATATATATATAAATATATAATTTTGAATTTTTTTCCCTCATAATCCAGAATATACAGTGGCTACTTTTTATGTTGGCCTGGATTCTCTCTCTGAGACCCTGAGTTTTACTTTCTTTTTTGAAGGGTGTTGAGAGATCCTTCTTCAAATTCAGCTTCTTCCACATCCTTCCATCTTTCCCCCTTTCCACCCCTCCAGGCACTTCCTCAGAGTCTAACCTCCAAACAGACACCACCACCACCACCACACCCATCCCTCAACATTTCAGAGGGCCAGCACCCCTGGCCCCCCAACCCCTGGTGAGGTGGGAGGCAGATCCAAAGCAATACCAGCAGGACTTGTTGCCAGTGATACCAAAACAGACTTTTCCCACGCAGTGCCTCACATGTCTACTGGTGTGGCTTTGGGGTCCTCTCCGCATCCCCGGCAGCACCCTCAAACATGAGACAGGAATGTGGAGGGGGGACCTAACAGGAATAAGGGCTCCAGAGAGGAAGGACGTCACACACCCCCAAGCTACCACTCTCACCTTCAACCTTCTGGCTGGATGGGGACCCTCTGCAAAGGGCACACAGGCTGCCCCAGCCCCTCCCCAGCAAACAGCCCACTCCTAAAAGGCATCAAACCCCCATCTTCTCATCCTGGGTCATAGCCAGGCACCGCCCCAAATCCAAACCTTCCTCAAGTCTAGGGGTCCCAGCTCCCTACCCACCCCGCCCTTAGCACCCCTACTTGGGGAGAGGAAAAGGAAAGGGACAGGATGGGGTGCATGGTATGGAGGGGCAGCAGGGACAAGGAAGAGAGATGTTTTCCTCTCTGGATTTTTTTTCCTCTTTTCCTCCTTTCTTCTCCTCCCCCCCTTAAGTTTTGGGGTGGTGGTGTTCTTCCTTTCCTTTTCTCTGAGATTTCTTTTTTTTGAGATTTTGTGTTTGTTTCCATTTTGTATTTTACTGATATTACCAGGATAGTTTACTCTCTTTCTTGCTTTCTGCTTGCCGCACACACCGGATAACACACGTACACACACACACACCCCTATGTTATGAACCCAGTGGGGAGAAGGTTCCACCTGGGTCCACCACTCTCCTCCTGCTCCTGTTCCTCCTCCTTCTCCTCCCTGAGGCTGGGATGGGAAAGGAGACAAGAGGACATGATCTGGGCAGACCTAGCGGCTTTCTCCCCCTACCCCTGACCCCACTTCCCCCACATCATACTCGGATCATAACCTTGTATATTACACAGTCATTTTGGTTTTCGCCGATGCGCCTAAGTACCATTTACAGAAAATGACTCTGGCTGTTATTATTTTCTTTGTTTGTTTCCCTATGCAAAAAAATAATAATAATAATGAAAAAAGGGGGGTTCCATAAGAGATTCAATAAAAGAAAAAAAAAAGAAAAAATGTATAAAAATTAAACAAGCTATGCTTCGACTCTTCCTGGCTGTCTCCCTTCCTCCTTTCCGCGTTTAGTTGGAACTGTTTCATGTTCTGTTGTGAAGTGAGAGGTAGAGGCTGGGAGGGGCAGCAGGGAGCAGAGACCCGAAGGCCCTTGGATGGACAGGCAGGGGTTCTGGTACCTTCAGATCAAATGTCCCCTAGGGGACACTGAGCATGTCTTGGGACATGTATTTTCTGAAGACCCAATTGTCAAGTTGGGTTGTGCCCCTGACATGGAGTAGGTGGAGACTAGAGATGCTGCTCAGCTTCCTGTGGTGCTTAGGATGACTCCACCCCAGAGAATGATCTGGCCCCAACATTCACAGGGCCCAGTGGGAGAGATCCTGGTTTAGACCCGCTGTAGTGACTTTCAGTGAGTTCTGGGTCCAGACCCACCCAGCTATGCCCCTGGTGGCTGCAACCTTCCCTCGTAGGATGGGCCATGTCATACTCTGGGCCTTTGCACCAGTCATCCCCTCTACATGTTGCTGTCTCTTCCTCCAGGAAGACTTCCAGGCTTTCCCCAGCCTGGCTCCCTTCCCCACCAGTCTCTGGGCTACCCAGAACCTTCCATCAGTAATTTCCACTGGCATCTGTGAAGCACCTGTTGCATGCCAGGCACAGGGGATTCCATCTTCCACCCTTGACTACTATAAGGACAGAGCTTGGCACAAATGCACAAATGCTCCACAAATGCACATGCCACCTGGCAAACTCCCAATCATTCAGGAACAATTTCCTGAGCATCTGCTGAGTACCAAGCCCTGGGACATAGTAAAAAACAAAACACCCAAAGTGACCTGCCTTCCTGGGGCTCACAGTTTCTCCCAAGTCAGGAAGGACAGTAAACAATAAAAGTGAGTAAAATATGGTAGAGACAGTAAGTGCAGGGAAGACAAAAGAAAGTGAGGGCAGAAGAGTGGACCTTGCAGGACAGGTAGCATCTGGACCAAGAGAAGCCTGGAGGGAGGGAGGGAATAGGTGCCCTAAAAATCTGTCAGTGGACACAGCCTGTGCAAAGGCCCCGGGGCAGGGCCATGCCTGGCATGTTGGAAGCACAGAGTAGAGGCCTGTGTGGTGGGAGCAGAGTGAGGAAGGGGAGAGAGCGAGAGTGTGACGGGGACAGGGCAGGTGATGCAGGGCCTTGTAGGCAGTGAGGAGGACTTGGGTTCTGACCCTGAGGGAAATGGGAGCCATGGAGGGCTGGGGGAGAGGAGGGACAGGGCCTGACTTAGTTCCAACACGCTGTCCTCCAGGAAGCTTCTCTACCTGCCCAGACAGAGCCCCTATCCTAATCATCCCTGTTGAGTCACCCTGACCACCAGGATTAACCATGGGCGGTGTTCATGGCCAGCTTTGTCTCCCCCAGCCTGGGAACTCCCTAATGGCTGGGATCAGGGAAGAGGAAGGTTGTTGAGGCAGGAGTGCACCATGAGTGTGAGGGGTCATCACTTTTTCTTAGGAGACTGGGATGGAACCCCCCACTCTGCGCCCACACTCTGAGACCCCTAGCGACCCTAGGATGAGCAAAGCTCTCTTTGCTGCACAGGGCCCTTCTCTCCCATCCACAAGACTACAAGGCAGGAAGGAGTCTATCCATTTTTACAGACGGGGAAACTGAGGCACAGAGCAGGGTAGCCAGAAGCATTGGGAGGGCCCCAGGCACAGCGAGTCCACAGTGACACCCAGATACTCAGCACGAAGACGCCGCCCGGTGACAGGCACGGAAGACACACTCTGGACCAGGCGGTCGGAAACTCGGGTGGGCACCTTTACCCTAAGCAGCAAGGTTTTGGCGCCCTCTGGTGGGCGTGTTGGGGACCCCAACCGGAAAGCCAGGTTCCCGAAGTAGGAGTCGCCTTGCTGCTCCCTCTTTTCCTCCCCCATCCCTACCGTAGCAAGAAATGGGAGCTCCAGCGGGAGCCTCCTCTGCAGGGTGGGGGTTGGGCTGGGTTGAGCTGGGGTGGGGGCTCAGCGGGGTAGGGGATTCAGCCTGGGCCGAGGGCTCAGCTAGGGTGGAGGTGGTAGTCTCAGCTGGGACTGTGGGAGGCTCAGCGGGAGTTGAGGTCTCAGTTGGGGTGGGGGGTGGGGGTAAGCGTCTCTGCTGGAGTTAAGGGGATTCAGCCCGGCTGAAGGTCTCAGCCGGAGTCAGTATCTTAGCCGAGGTGAGGGTCAGGGCTCAGCTGGGGTGGGGGGAGTGTCAGCCGGGATTGGGACCTCTGGGGTGGGGAGGCTCTCAGTAGGGTCGGGGCTCAGCTGGGGCAAGGGGTCTCAGCCGGTATTGGAATCTCGACTGGGGTGGGGAGTCGAAGGTTCAGGCGGGGTGGAGATTCAGCCAGGTAGTGGCTCAGCCTGTCGTTAGATCGCAAGGAAAGCTTCAGTTGTCTTCAGCAATTGGTCCCTGGATGGCGCAATTCTGGGCTGTGGGAGGCCATCATCGCTGCAGGCTGATTGCCCTCCCTGACCACTTCCATAAAATAGGAGCACACTTGTCACCACCCAAAATACCACCTCGCAAAAAATGTGGACATGCTCCCTAGCCCTGCGGGAAGGGAAGAGGAGTCCAGATAAGCCCGACCTCCTCTTTTCCCTCCAATCCCCAGCCCCTCACACCCCCAGGAAACACCCAGACCTCCCACTGGGGAGACGAGAGGAAGAAAACCCCTGCGCTCCCCAAACTGTGTCCTAAAAACACATCCTCTGACTCTTAAAGATCCTCCGTCTGAAGGTGGAGGCTCGTCCTATACCATCTTCCCCATTTCAACAAAAGCTGACGTTTATAAGATACTGGACCTTGGGTTCTGCAGTCCCATTGCTCAGGATCGTTGTACAAATTATTTCACTTAATTCTCATGGCAGCTTATGAAGGATCTTCCTTTAACAGGGCAGGTCACTGAGGCACAGAGAGGTTAAGGAACTTGCCTGAGGACACACAGCAAGGAAGTTGGGACTCTGCCTCCTTCATGGAGCCACATCCAGGAAGTGCAGGACAGGAAAAGGGGGTGATGTTGTGAACCCCTGCCTACACTCCAGCCCCTGAGAATTGTAGCTTCCATAACAACCTGAAACTCAGCACACAGTGGGAGGGGGTGAGAAGGGCTCAGAGGGGTGGGGAGCTTCTTGCCCAAGGGTGCCACCCAAGCTCAAGAATTATTGGGTGGGGTCTCAGCGCCTGTGACTCAACGGGCTAAGGCACCAGCCACGTACACCTGAGCTGGTGGGTTTGAATCCAGCCTGGGCCTGCCAAACAACAATGACGACTGCAACCAAAAAATGGCCGGGTGTTGTGGCGGGCGCCTGTAGTCCTACCTACTTGGGAGGCAGAGGCAAGAGACTCGCTTGAGCCCAGAAATTGGAGATTGCCTTGAGCTGTGATGTCACTGCACTCTATGCAGGGTGACAGCTTGAGGCTCTGTCTCAAAAAAAAAAAAAAAAAAGAATTATTGGGTGGGGACCAAGCTTGGGAAAGGGATTTATAAGAGGGTGGTGGGTCCTGAGTCCTCTTCATTCAGGAACACTTTTCCCTGAACCCCAGATAAAGTCATTTTGCTGACCCCAGGACCAGGACATGGGAGAGGCATTGGAGCAACTCTGGTGGGCTGCCTGGAGGAAGCAGGCTTAACCCTAGGAAGCTCTCCATTCTTTCATGGCTTGGAGGCCACTCTCCCTCCCAGCTTTAGGCGCTAGTTACCCTCTTTATCCTTCTCCTTTTGGGGTCTCTTCTTCCTTCTCTTCATTGCTGTCAAGACAAGAAGGACCCAGATTAAAAACAACACCTTGATAATCTAATTTCATAAGGACCAACAGTGTTCCAACATATTACAATTCTCACAAAATTTCCAATGAGTCCTGAGTCCTCCTTGTCCCCATTTTACAGAACAGGACGCTGAGTCTCAGAGAGCTCAGATCAATATATTTGCCTTGATTTGAACAAGGAGGAAGTGGCGGAGGCCACCCTTGAGTACATGAGCCAACCCTCATTCTTGACCTCTAAACCTCTCTGATTTCCTGGATCTCAAAACACTGGATTACCCTCATATTAATCTGAAATTTAAAAAGAATGAAAAAATAAAATCTGGGTGGCGCCTGTGGCTCAAAGGAGTAGGGTGCCGGCCCCATATGCCAGAGGTGGCGGGTTCAAACCCGATCCTGGCCAAAAACTGCAAAGAAAAATAAATAAATAAATACAATAAAATCTTATCTAATGATTAAAAAGAAAAAAAAAAAACCAGTATGACCCAGCTGTGGTGGCTCACACCTATAGCACCCTGGGAGGCGAAGGTGGGTTGATTGCTTGAGCTCAGGAGTTTGAGACCAGCCTGAGCAAGTTAGACCCATCTCTAAAAATAGCCGGGCATGGCTTGGCACCCATACACAGTGGTTATGGCGCCAGCCACATGCACCGAGGCTGGCAGGTTCGAATCCAGCCCAGGGCTGCTAAACAACAATGACAACTCTAACCAAAAAATAGCCAGGTGTTGTGGCAGGCTCCTGTAGTCCCAGCTATTTGGGAGGCTGAGGCAAGAGAATCTCTTAAGCCCAAGAGTTTGAGGTTGCTGTAAGCTGTGATGCCACAGCAGTCTACCAAGATGACATAGGGAGACTCTGTCTCAAAAAAAAAAAAAAATAGCTGGGCATTGTGGGTGCCTGTAGTCCCCACTACTTGGGAGGCTGAGGCAAGAGGATATCTTGAGCCCAAGAGATTGAGGTTGCTGTGAGCTATCATGACACCATGGCACTCTACCCAGGGCAACAGAGTGAGACTCTGTCTCAAAAAGCAAACAAACAAACCAGTGTGGATGAGTGGGCAGGTAAAGAGACAGGCAGATTGGTGGGTGGATGGGTTAATGAGGGGATGGGGGAAGGTGGATGGATGATGAATGGATGAGTGGGTGGATGGATGGATAAGTAAAAGGATGGAGGGGTGGATGGATAACCAGATGGTTGGATGAGTGGGTGGATGGATGGATGGATAGATAGGTGAATGGATGGAGGGTGGATGGACAGAATAATGGATGTCAGAAAGATGGAGCAGGATGGAGGGAAGAATAGGCAGATGGCTAAATGGATAAATGGATGGGGATGCGTCCACGAAGACTTCACAGATGCCATTGAAAAACATATTAAGGCTGGCTCGGCGCCTGTGGCTCAACGGGCTAAGGGGCCAGCCACGTGCACCTGAGCTGCCGGGTTCGAATCCAGCCTGGGCCCGCCAAACAACAATGACGGCTGCAACCAAAAAATAGCCGGGCGTTGTGGCAGATGCCTGCAGTCCCAGCGACTTGGGAGGCAGAGGCAGGAGACTCGCTTGAGCCCAGGAATTGTAGGTTGCTGTGAGCTGTGATACCACAGCTCTCTATCCAGGGTGACAGCTTGAGGCTCTGTCTCAAAAAAAAAAAAAAAATGAAAAGAAAAACATATTAGGGGATGGGGTTAGGCTGGAGGGAGGTCAGTGAGGCCCTGTTAATTCTGAGTCTAAGAATTACTCCCGGCCCTGAGCTCCTCATCCTCCCTCAACTCTCTCCCTGTAGGACGTTATTGGGCTACAAGGCTTCCAGAAAGAGGCGAGAGGGCTGGGGAGGAGGTGAGGCTTCAACAAAAGAGGGCTCTGAGACGGGCAGGGCTTGGATGCGGGAAAGATCAGAGAGCGGCGGGACTCGGAGAGGGGCGGGGCGCGGGAGTCCCAACCCGCTACCTCCGCCACTGCCGGCAAAAGGGCCAGGGCTGGGGCAGTGGCCTAGGCAGTGAGATTGAGGCCCGAGTCCGCTCCCCACCCCGCTGTCCCTCGGACCAAGGCCTTACAGGATTGGGCCCGAGCCATATGCAGGGCTAGAGTTGTGAGAAGAGTAAATCGGCCTTGTGAAAGGGGGTCTTCCAGGATCTGACCCTCCCGGTCAGTCTATCCTCGCTTCTGACCAACAAATTATGGGATGCAATCCCAGGCCAGAGGAGAAAGTGGGGTACCCCTCGCAGGGTGTGACCTGCGCTGTAGAAGTGGGATGTTGGGCCCCCTTCCCTGTCTTCTGGGCACTCTGGGGAGAAGCTGAGCATTCCAGAACCCTGTGTCTCTGAGGTTCCCCTGACCCCCACTCCCCACAGTCAGTAAAGGTGGAGACTCATTTCCTGAGCACCTAGGAAGCTCCGGGTGGCAATGACTCAGTAAGTCCCAGCACCTCCTCCAAACTTCTCAAGTCTCAAGTTTCAGATGGTCAGAACTCTTCTCTTCACCTTAAGTAGGGAAGCCAACTTGAGGGTCAGAGGTCAAGCCACCTTCCCAGGGTCACACAGAATTCCAGAGCTGCAAAGTTTTTGGTCTCCCAGTTGGGAACCATAGCCAGGGAAAAACACCCCACACACCATCCTACCATATGAATCTCCAAATGCTTCATTCTGGAAGAAGCCTGGGATCCTGGCCCTCCCTTTCCATCAGCCAGTGAGACCAGCCTTTATGACTTCCTTCTTTCTAAACCTCAGCTAGTATTTTCAGCTGGAAAATGGGACTAATTTTATTTTTTTTAATGGAGAATGAGAAAGGATCACGACACTAGCATTCGGAGGGAGCATCTATTAGGGCCATTTATTGTAGTTAGTTAGTTGGATTTTCGTCCCCTGGTGGACCATCTTGGAGGTATTCTTAGAGAGAAGCTCCCAGGCTCTGGGGTGGGCCCCAAACAGAGCCCTAAATCCAGCCTTTATCAAGATCCTCATTAAGAAATGGTTAATGGGGCATGCCTGTGGCTCAGTGAGTAGGGTGCTGGCCCCATATAGCCGGGGTGGAGTGTTTGAAACTGGCCCTGGCCAAACTGCAACAAAAATAACAGCCAGGTGTTGTGGTGGGCACCTTATGGTCCCAGCTACTTGGGAGGCTGAGGCAAGAGAATCACCTAAGCCTAAGAGCTGGAGGTTGCTGTGAGCTGTAATGCCACAGCACTCTGCCAACACAGTGAGACTCTGTCTCAAAAAAAAAAAATAGAAATGGTTAATGTCCAGGGCAATGTCCAGGGTCCAAAGAAAGTGAGGGGAAGAGGAAAAACAAACCAAGAAGAGAAAGTGCTCCTCCCTTTCCAAGATACTACAGAGTCCTGGGGCACCCTGCCCTCCAAGATCCAGCCCCCAGAACAAGTCACGAGCCCCAAAATATGGGAGGGAGGGAGCAAAGGTTTCCCAGGGGATGGCAGTTGGGGCTCAAAGTCCAGTGCTCAGGTCAGCAAAAACAAGATTGCAGAGGGAGTCTTTAATTTGCCCAGGGTATCTATCTATGCATCTGTGCAGCATGGTCCTCCATGCACCTGGCCCCAAAAGCAGTCTCCCCCAGGGGTAAATTGATGGCCAAGAGATGACAGGACCCTTCTAAAGGGGCCTTCTCTAATTCGGGGCCTTCAGGATGGGCTGCATGGGAAGAGGGGAAGTTCTTGCCACTAGAAATCAGACATAGGGAACAGAAATCAGGTAGTGGGTAGCAGGTGGAACCCTAAGATTGTGAGGAATTGAGGGTGTCTCCTTAACCAGGGATGCTCTCCAAGTACAAGAAGAATCACCCAGCAGGACCAAGCTCAGGAAGAGGGGTGCATAAAAACCATGGAATTCCCAAAGAAGGAGGCAGGATGGGTCCCACGCCCTCTTCACTCAGGACTACTGTATTCTGAGTCCTAGATGGAGTCATTTCTCTGGCTTCAAGTCCAGAGCTTTGCGTATGGAGTGGCAAAGGGGCAGCTCTGGGGGAGCTTCCTGGAGAAGGCTGCAGGGTCTTCACATGGCCGTGTTCTTTGTTTTCTCGTGGTCTTTGTGCTGCTCTTCTTCATCCAGCTCCAGTCCCAAGTTGCTCTCTCCTTCTGTCTCTGTCTTTTTGTCCTTCTCTTTCTTCTCCCTCTTGTCTTCTTCACTGTAGGGATACAAAGTTCCCAGACCCCATAATAAGAAACAAAGTCACTCTAATTTAATGGACGCTCACCTGTGTCAGCCATGTTATAAGTGTTTTTCATCTCCATGAATCTCCAAAATATCTCTAACTAGGCAGCCTCACAACTTCCATTTCAAAAAGAGAGAGAAACAAAGGCTCAATTGCTCCATGGATGGATGGGTGGGTGAATGGATGGGTAGGTAGGTGGATGGATGGATGGTGGAAGGGTGAATGGATAAGTACTTAGATGAATGGATAGTTGCATGAAGTTATAATAAATGAATGGGAAAAAATGAAGGAAGTGCGGGAAGGAGAGAATGATGGATCAATGGATAAGTGAATGGAGGGGGTATGGAGTATAAATGAGTGACTGGATCAATGGGCTAAATGGATAGGTGGATTGATGGATGGATGGTTAGAGAGTGAAGACTGCATAGCCAGATGGATGGGTGAATGTATAAGTAGAGGAATAGGTAGGTAGATGGTTGGATGGGTGAATGGATGGAGGATGGACAGAAGGACGGATGGACGGATGGATGGATAGATGGATCAGTGGGGTGATGGGTAGGTAGACTGATGGATGGATAATTTGTGGCGAAGGTTGGACAGGCAGATGGGTAGATGGGCATATAGGTGACCGGGTGGCTGGATGGATGGAGGAATGAACATGGCAGGGAGGACACTGCAGATGTAAGAGCACAGATGAGCTCTGGATCCTCCAACACATCCTAGGAGTAGAAAGCACATTTTACTAGAGCTCAGCTGGGTTGTAAACAAAGCTAACACCCAGGTCCATACCTGTTCCTCAGGCTCATCTTGGACTCAGTTGAGAATCTTCCAGATGCCTACATAATCCAACCCACAGTCTTGTTCAACAGGTATTTATTGAGTGCCTACTGTGTGTCAGGCAAGCTCAGGGTGAATATAGCCAGGATCAAAGCTAAGTAAGTTCTCATATCCTGGAAGGCACCATCTAGTGCCTTGAAACTAGTAAATGTTTCAACTGCTGTGCTGTGAGAAAGGATAATGAAAGAAAAGAGAAGGCAAGGGAAGGGAACAGAAAAGGGAAGAGAAGGGAAGAGAAGGAAAGGGAAGGAAAGGGAAGCAAAGGGAAAAGGGAGGGAGAAGGCCAGGTGCGGTGGCTCACGCCTATAATCCTACCACTCTGGGAGGCTAAGCAGAGTGGATTGCCCTGAGCTCACAGGTTCAAACCCAACCTGAGCTAGAGCGAGACCCCATCTCTAAAAATAGCCAGGTGAGGGTGGTGCCTGTGGCTCAAAGGAGTAGGGCACCCACCGGCCCCTTATGCCGGAGGTGGCGGGTTCAAACCCAGCCCCAGCCAAAAACTGCAAAAAAAAAAAAAAAAAAGCAGCCAGGTGTTGTGGCGGGCGCCTGTAGTCCCAGCTACTTGGGAGACTGAGACAGGAGAATCGCTTAAGACCAAGAGTTTAAGGTTGCTGTGAACTGTGTTGTGATGCCACAGCACTCTATGGAGGGCAACAAAGTGAGACTCTGTTGAAAGAAAGGAAAGGGAAAGGAAAGGAAGAAGAAAGAAAGAAGGAAAGAAAGAAAGAGAAATGACTGAGATAGTTGAAACTAGTGAATGACTGAGATAGTTTCTGCTGGTTTTAAGAGTGAACGAGACACAGGGTTATGGGACAGAGTGTCAGGAAATCTAGTGGCCAGGCTAGACCTCCATGAGGAGGAAACACGAGCCAGGACTGAAGGAGGTGGCTAGAAGATATAGGAAAGGTGGAAACAGCAAGTGCAAAGGCCTTGGAGCCGGAATGTGCTGCAGGAATCCAGGGCAGTCAGCGGTCATCATCCCTACCCAAGGACAGGACTCACACAGACACCACCCCCCAGCACCCACACAGGTCTAGGCACACAATGGTACCTCAGGTGCACATCCTGGTATAGGTTGGTCTCCATTCTGAACGCAGACTCTTCCTCATCCTCAGCCCTGCAAAGATGGACGAGGGGGTGAGGGGAGGGGACAGCCCCAGCCTCATTTCCCCCCACACTGGGACCCATGAACTCCAGGAAACAGGAGTGGGGTGGGCCACATGGCTAGGACCAGTGATTGGGGAGGGGCAGGTGTTGGCCCACGATCTGGGCTCTGGCAAGGGGGGCCTAGGAGGGCAAGGGGTGGGGGCTCCTACCTTGCCTTGGAGCACCAGATGCGGTTGGCCAACATTAGGACAAAGACAATAAACAGGAAGCCCACCACCGCTGCCAGGCCTACAAGCCACGGCTTCAGGAGACGCTCTGTGACTGTCAGGAATTGGGGGAAGCAAGACTCAGGGACAGAGAAGGGCAAGGCCTCCCCCCAGGAAGAGAAGAGAGAGGAGGATATTTGGGAGCTGCTCAGACAGAGGGGGTTTTGGAAATTAGAGAAGGGAAGGCAGCCTAGGGGCTCAGAACGGGGCAAGGCTGGGAAGGGAGCTCAAGCAGGGGCCCTCCAGCCTTCCTCCTCTTCCTGCCCCCCTCCCAGGCCTCAGTTTCTCATTCTAGGAAATAGGGAGATGAAGAACCTCCATCTCCAGGACACCCTCCCATCCCAGCCATCCCTGTACCTACCTTGCTGGGCCTCCGTGGCAGGGAGGAAGAGGAACCCCAGCAGCAGCACAAGGAAGGTCTCCGGGGTCTCCATGACCATGAAGCCAGCTGGCAGCCAGCAAGCAGCAGTCCCAAGTGGCATCCACAAGCCTGGTGCGGGCAAGGCCCTGCCCATCGTGATAAGATAGAAGCAGGCGGGGTCTGGGCAGGGAGGGCTTGAGTACGGAAGGAGGCCCCTCCACAGGCACCAGCTGGTTGGGCACCCACCCTCTCCTCAGCCACTCCTGCCCCATTGCCCCCCACACACTAGGAGGATGGACTCTGGACCCTGTATAACAATTAACTCTGCGAATACAGCCCTCCCCTGGCACCCTGCCCTAAGGGCCACAATCAGCCTGTGTCACCCCCTCCCCATTCCTGCCCTTCCCAATCTGAGCCCCTGCCCAGATTGGATGAACTCACAAATACAACTACAATAGAATAAGAAGAGTCCCTTTCTGTGGTCCAGAGTGCCCATGTGGCTCTGTGCTCAATGATTTTACACATTGAATTTTCTTTTTTTAACCCCCATCCCATGAGATTTTGCCAGACCCACTCACTATATAGAGCCAGGGAGAGCCAAGGTGGTGCAGCAAGTGTCAGAGCTGGGATTCAAAACCATGTCTCCCTCACCACCAGCTTATGCTGCCTCTACCTAGCTCCTGGCCCCTGGAGGCCCACAACCAGCTTGAGGGTACACACAGGGACAAGAAGGCTGTGTGTGCAGTCCACCTCCAAACCTGGATGCCCCTCATGGGGACACCCTGAGAAGCTGATGACTCAGTCTCTAAGATCTCCTGCCCTCAACCTTGGTCCCCAAGTTGATAAGATAGCGGCTCCTGCCTGGGCAAAGGGGGACCCCACCCCAACCATAGCCCAGGCGCGTGGCAGGAAGGCCTATGTGTGTGAGTTGCTGCGCACGTGTTTATAGGGCACCTGCCAGGCAGGCATATATTTAACTCCTACTGTGTGCCAGATGTTATATCAGTCTCAGTAGGGAAGGAAGCCTCAACACTGCCCCCCAGGAGCTCTCAGTCTGGTCGGGAAGCCAGGGCCCCCAGAAACAAACAAAATCAGCAGCCAAGGTGATGGGTAAGGAAGATTTGGAGGTTGTGGGAGTAGGGGCAGCAAAGCAGCTGGGGACAGGATCTGCCTCAGAGCTTCTGTCTTCCTAAGTCAGTCGTCAATTGCACTCTTCCTAAGAAAAGTCCTCTCTGTTCTGAGACTTCAGTGAGGCCCTTGTACCACTGTGTGCCTCAGTTTCCCATCTGTTAAATGGGGTGATAAGTCCTACCCTGGAGGATTAAACGAGATTAAATGAGCCCCTAAAACCTGAAAAGGGCTTGCTCAGCGCAGCTGCAGGTACATACTGAGCACTAGGTAAGCTTCAATCCCACTATTATAATTTTTAAAAATTGTCATAGTTTTCTTAGTTTACAGATTGCTGACAGCTCAGCTGGGGCTGAGCAGAGCAGACTCTGGGGTTGCAGTCAGGTGTGAGGAATTAGCCAGTGATCAAACCTGAGAACCTGCCCTCGAGGAAAGAGAATGTTCTTCACCGCAAGGGGCCAGTCAGTGCTAAGAAAGGCTCCAGTGTACACAAGTTCCATTTACACGGCTGCCAAAGGGGCCGCAACCTGGGTCTAGGGCCCAGCTCAGTTCAGCCTCCAGAAGGAGCTTCGGGTTGGGGGCTCTCTGAAGGTGATGGAGGGGCGGCGGGGGTCCCGAGCAAGGGGGGCTTCCACGAGGGCCCCCTCACTACCCCCGCCAGTGTCCTCGTCGCCACGCCAGGCCAAGGCCAGCTGCAGGTCCAATTCCTCCAGGTCCTCACCGGCCAGACTGGGGCGCAGCTCGCGGGGGGCATCCTCCTGGTCCGGCTTTGGGCCAAACGCCCAGTCTGCAGCAGGGCAGAGGGTAAGGAGCATCCCTGGCCATGAAATACCCCCACCCCTGCCATCCATCCTTTTGCTGGCCGGGAGTGTTCCCTCGGCCCCCACCCCCTGGGGGCCTGGCAGGAGCCCAGACTGCAGTGGAGAGTGGCTCACCAGCCAGGTCATGGGCCAGGTCTTTGATGAGATGCCCGACGATGGCGTAGGCCACAGCTACCACCACAAGCGCGGCCAGCAGGAGGTACAGCACGTACCTGGGCAGGCGGATGGCATCCAGTGGGGGAGGCCGGTACTCCTCATACATTGGAGGGGTTGGGCTCCAGCCCTCGGCCTCCTCCTGGTTCCCCAACCCTGGCATGGTGGCCACCTGGAGGGTTGGGGTGGCCCGGAGGTAACCCACACAGCGGAAGTATTAAGGGACTTGGAGTTAAGAGGATTGGATGGCCTCCCCCTCAGCCACCATCTGCCTGCATTAGTCACGTCGCAAATCACTTCCACCTACCAGCACCCCCCCCACCTTTCGGTGCAGTCACCACTCTGCCAGCCGTACCCGCTTCAGGGCGTTTGCACTTGCGGCTCCTTCTCCCCAGAATGCCCTGGCTCCAAGTCTTTCTCACAGTGGGTTCCTTCTCTTCATCAACTACCTGATATGTATAGAGCACCTGTGATGGCTGGGCCCTCTCTTTGGTGCTGGGATGCAGCTGTAAGAAAACCCAAACCAGGGCGGCGCCTGTGGCTCATCTAGTAGGGCGCCGGCCCCATATAACGAAGGTGGCGGGTTCAAACTCGGCCTCGGCTTAACTGCAAAACAGAAAAATGGCCGGGCATTGTGGCTGGTGCCTATAGTCCCAGCTACTTGGGAGGCTGAGGCAAGAGAATCGCCTAAGCCCAGGAGTTGGAGGTTGCTGTGAGCTGTGTGACGACACGGCACTCTACCTAGGGGCGAGAAAGTGAGACTCTGTCTCTACAAGAACAAAAAAAAGAAAGACCCAAACCAGCTCCTCGTGGAGCCGACAGCTAAAGCAGGGAGATGATGCTAAGAAAGACACGTCTTTGTAAATGACATATTAGAAGGGAGGAGTGGTATAGATTGGGGTGCGGGGATCCGGTGAGAGAGGTGAGCCACAGCTTAAAAGAGGATGGCCAAAGCCTCAATGAGGAGGTAACATTTGAGCAGAGACCTGGAGGTGGAAGGGAACCAAGTGAAGGAATATCAGGAGGAAGAGCATTCTAAGCAGGATAGGGCAGAACCATGCTTCATGTGTTTGAGGCACAGCAAGGCCTATGTGATTGAAGTAGAATGAGGAGGGGAGACAGGGAGGGAGAGTAGGGAAGGGATGAGGCAGGTTGTGCATGGCCTGGTGGGCTGCAGGGAGGACTTGGCTTGACTCTGAGGAAGGTGGGAGCCATGGAGGGCTGTAGACAGAGGGACAGGCACTCACAGGCGCCCTCTGGTGGCTGCTTCAGGGAGGACACACTGTGGGAGGTGAGGGTGGCAGCCTGGGACCAAGGCAGAGGGTCCACAGTGTTACAGGTGAGCAGCTTTGCGATAAGTTTTAAACTAATCATACCCCAGCGTTTTTAGGCTAAGCACCTAGAATGATGAGCTAGGACAGTGGTTTTCAACCTACCTAATGCCACGGCCCTTTAATACAGTTCCTGTGGGTCACAACCCACAGGTTGAGAACTGCTGAGCTAGGAAGTCTTAGACAAAAGAGCCTATGGAGAGTGAGAGAAGTTCAAAGGAGCCAGGTCAGGGCAGCCTGGCAGGTGGTGAGGGAGACCCAGGCTCAATATCAGCTGTGCCTGTGGCTGTAAGATGTTGGCTCTCCTGGGAGGAGACATGATGCTGTGTAAAAAGCCTCCTATGCACTGTGCAGACAGGAAAGGGTGGCTCTTATTAAATTTGAGCTCTGCTTGTGAGTAAAGAGGCCTCACTGACATCAAAATGGGGACACCGAGGGGCAGCTGGACCCAAGTCTGGGGGATTCCTAGGCTGGAGACCATTCTGTGGCCCTCATCAGGTGTAGAAAGGTTTGGAACCTGTGGGGTGGACGAGGCCACCTGGAAGGGGTTGGGAGTAGAGGGAGGACTCAGCCCAGGGTTAGACCCTAGGGGAAAGGTGTCCCAGAGAGGGGGAAAGGGAGCCAAAAAGTGCGGGGTCTGGGCCTGCATGAGGACAATGTTTTCAGTAACAGCGGACTTGCCAAATCAGATGCCACCAAAGAAGGCAGGGACTGAACTGTGACCCTTGGGTTTGGACACTTCTCATCCAAAGCCTGGATGAGAAGAGAAGTAGGGGGTAGTGGTGAGGGCTGCTGGCCCTCCTAGAGATAAACAGAAGACAATGGGGTGAAGGAGAATGAAAACTGTGAGGTTGGGGCAACTGTAGCTCAGTGGTTAGGGCACCAGCCACATGCTCCAGGGCTGGTGGGTGCGAACCCGGCCCGGGGCCTGCTAAACAAACCAACAAGCAAACAAACAAAAAATAGCTGGGTGTTGTGGTGGGCACCTATAGTTACAGCTACTCGGGAGGCTGAGGCAAGAGAATCACTTAAGTCCAAGAGTTTGAGGTTGCTACGAGCTGTGACACCACAACACTCTACCAACGGTGACAAAGTGAACAAAAAAAAAAGAAAGAAAGAAAGAAAGAAAGAAAAACTGTGAGGTCAAAAGTGGTGTTTTTGGTTTTTGGTTTTTTTTTTTGTACAGTCACTATGTCGCTCTCAGTAGAGTGTGGTGGCATCACAGCAACCTCAAACGCTTGAACTTAAGCAATTCTCTTGCCTCAGCCTCCCAAGTAGCTGGGACCAAAGCGCCCACCACACCGCCCAGCTATTTTTTTTGTTGTAGTTGTCATTGTTCTTTAGAAGGCCCGGGCTGGGTTTGAACCCATCAGCACTGGAATATCTGGCCGGCACCCTAACCACTGAAGTATAGGTACTGAGCCTCAAGGGTGGTTTGTTTCTTGTTTCAAGATGGTCTTACTTTGTAACCCAGGCTGGAGTGCAGTGGTGTCATCAGAGCTCACTGCAGCTTTGAATTCCTGGCTTTGTGATCCTCCGGCCTTGGCTTCCCAGAATGCTAGGATTATAGGGTGAGCCACTTTGCCCAGCCTTATTTTTTAAAAGGTGACAGTCCAGGTTGGGCACAGTGGCCCAGGCCGTAACCTCAGCACTTTGGGAGGCTAAGGCAGGAGGATCACTTGGGGCCAGAAGTTTGAGGCTGCAGTAAGCCATTGCACCTAGCCTGGGCCACAGGGTGAGACCTTGTTGGAAAAAAAAAAAAAAAAAAGGAAATCAGCAGAAACAACTATGCCAATCTGTTAGGTTTAAAGTCTCCTTCCTTCTTGGTGGCTCTCTCCCCACCACTCTGAGAGAAGTCAGCTGCCAAACATCAAGAAGCCTCATGGAGAATCCTGCCAACAGCCAGGCAAGAGCACGAGCTCCAGCCCCATTCTAACCTTCAGATGAGGCTGCCCTGTCCCAGATTCCTGACCCACAGAAAATGTCTGTCTTCTTTTTTGTCTCTTATAAAGACACTGGCCATTGGACAGCACAGGTGCAGGCCAGGGGGCAGAGGTATTGATGAGTATGTGTCAAAGTTCTAATTGTATGATTTCCTCACTGATGAGAGAGGACTTGGAGGTTTACAAGAGCAAGAAGGATCAGACCACAGAACATAGCAGGAGAATGGACATGAGTACTTGAAACATTGACCTAGCAAAAATGCATTTTAGATAAAAATTGCTAGAGTCCCTATTCCCACAGCTGAAATCCTTGAGGCCCCACAGATTTTGGAATCAAGCACTTTTCACACTTGTGGAAAGTGATGCAGTGTGTATCAGTCAGGAGTGTAGACTATGCTTCATAACAAACATGCAAACATCTCAGTGCCTTGCAACAATAGCTTGTTGCTCATTCTTGCTACAAATAGGTCCTGTGTTGACTGAGGGCTTATACTCCAGCCCAGGCAGAGGTAAGAGGGCAGCAAAGCACTTCATTCCAAGACTCTATGCTGGTGCTGCTGACCATACCCACTCCTATTTCATTGGCCAAAAGAGGCCACATGGCTATGGCTGCATCCAATGAGTTGGAAAAGTGTAACCAGCCAGGTACACAGGACATTAGCAGCCAACTGCTTAATAACCATTCCAAGGGCTGGGCACCATGGCTCACACTGGTAATCCTACCACTCTGGGAGGCTGAGGTGGGTAGATTGCTTGTACTCAGGAGTTCAAGACCAGCCTGAGCAAGAGTGAGATCCTGTCTCTACTGAAAGTAGAAAAACTAGCTGTGTGTTGTGGTGGGCACCTGTAGTCTCAGCTACTTGGGAGGCTGAGGCAGGAGGATCACTTGAGCCCAAGAGTTTGAGGTTGTTATGAGCTATGATGACACCATGGCACTCTACCAAAGCAACAAAGTAAGACTTGTCTCAAAAACAACAACAACAACAACAAAAAAAACAAACAGCTCCCAGGACTCTGCCAACCCCTTGCACAGGGTCTGGGAGACACACTCCATAATCAGGCAGGTTTCTCAACCTCTGTGCTCTTTGGTAGTAGGAGCATTGTTTGTTGTGGGGGACTAGGCATGGCAAGGCACCTATTAGATGCCACTGAACCAACCCCAGCTGTGACAACCAGAATTGTCCCCAAGGTAGGATTGATCACCCCAGCTGAGAACCACCGTTCTGTAGAAAAATACAGTAGACTCTGTGTAAGTTGACCATCCAAGGGACTGTAACAAAATGGTCAACATATGGAGGTGGTCAACATAAGGAACTGTACTGACACGTACACCTGGTGCATGTCTGGTCTAGAAAGATTAGATCAACTTTTTTTTTTTTTGTAGTTTTTGGCCGGGGCTGGGCTTGAACCCGCCACCTCCGGCATATGGGGCTGGCACCTTACTCCCTGAGCCACAGGCGCCGCCCCTAGATCAACTTAAGGAGGTGGCCAGTGTCAGGAGCTGATCAGTTATGGAGATTCTACTGTATATGGACGACCAGCCCATGCTGATTTTGCCCCCAATTTTTCTGTGTTTGGCTTTGGGGGCTGCAGACAAGTGGCTGTGGACCTATGCTTCTGCCGCTACCCATACTACAGAGAGGGAAAGGGGCTTACCCAGGTTGCATGTGCAGAAACTGGGAAGGGTACCCACAGCCAAGCTTTTTAGCTGTACCAGAGAACTCCCTCCTTTGTGCCCCCAGTAGGAGCTCAGGGAGGAGAGGATCTGGGGAGGGTCAGACTGGAGGGAGCTTTGTCAGGGAGACTTTACCCCTAAGTAACTGGAGGTAAAATGAAGCACAGGAGTGCTGTCACTGATGGTCATGCAGCAGGGCAGCACAAATCCTAATGTTGCTCGGAACATGCCCTACCCCCACATTTAGACCATATCCTGTGAGAACAGCCTCAACACACTCAGAAGAGTCATCACTTGCCAAAAATAATTTAATATTCCATTTGGGCAGTGTCTCTCCCCAGCCCCTGGGGTCTGTCTGCCCCTCCTCGGCCCCTAGACTCCATGACCCATTTGCTGCTCTGCTCCTGGCCGCCCCTAAAACCCTCTTTCTCAAGACACCCCCATCCTGAGCTGCACCTCCCGATCATTTCCCAGAGTCCTACCCTTATACCTGGAACCCTCCATGCTGTAGCCCTGCACTGGGGCCTGGTGGGGAGAGTCCAGGTGCAAATGCAACTGTGAAGCTGGATGGCACCAGGAGGTGGGGAAAGAGCTCACAGTGCAGCCCAGCAAGAGTCAACAAATGCCATCTGATTTACAAAGACCCAGTTTAGATGCCTAAGTCCTACTGGGGAGAAGCAGCCCTGAGGGTCCACAGACAGCCCAAGCTAGGCCACTGGAGAGGGTTTAGGAGGGGGCCTGGTGCAACTGCTCTAGCCCATCAGCATACTGGAAGGCCGCCTGGTTCTCATGCTCGTACATGTCCAGAGCCACCTCGCAGCTCTCTCGCACCACGCGCTCAGGGTCAGCTGCATAAGCCCGTAGCACGTCCAGGCAGGCGGGCCGGGCAATGGCACCCAGGGCCTCGGCGCACTCATGCCGCACCATGGGGTTCTCCGAGTGGCAGGCCAGAGCAGCTCCCAGCTGGGGCACGGCTGCCTCGTGCTGCAGCTGGCCCAAGACATAGCCAACCTCGTGACGGAAGAGGGCACTGCCACAGTGTAGGCCTGCAGGAGGGAGGAGGAGGTCAGGCTCTGAGCAGCGCCACTGGCTTGGGCCAGAGCCTAGACACCCAGAGGAGAGAAGGAACGACAGAGTTAAAACTGACAGGGTAAAAGGAGCATTCTGTCTTGAAGACACCAGTGCCCCAGCCCACGGGTCAGGGCTGCTCAGAGGAGCTGACCCAGGGCTACAGGCCAGAGTAACCAGAAAGAAGCATACTGGCCTAGAGGGTCCCATTCTGTCACCAGGATGGAATTCAGTGAAGTGATCACAGCTCACTGCAGCCTCAAATTCCTGGCCTCAAGTGAGCCCCCCGCCTTGGCTTCCCAAAGTGCTGGGGTGTGAGCTGCTGTGCCCCACCCTTGTGGGGATTAACAGTCCCATAGGAAATGATCAGGGCCAGGCCTGGTCCACTTCACAGAGGATCCCTAAGCCACACAGAGGGACACTGACAGAGATACCACCTGCCTCTGGGAGCCCCTCCTCACCTTCAGCCAGTGCCAGGGCAGCCTCCTTGCCACCTGCATTGCGCAGTGCGAACATGGCACGGTAGCGGTCGAAGAGTGGTTGGGTCTCATCCAGCAGCACCTCCCGCAGACGCCCCACGTCACGCTCCTCGGCTGGTGGGGCTGGGTCCACTGAGAGGTAGGGCCCTGCCACCAGCTCCCCATGGTGCTTTTGCAGCCACTCCAGCCTCTGGACAGCCAGCTGGCAAGTCTCCGCCACCTGCAGGGAGAGGAGGCACTTAGGCAGTTGGGAGGTCCTGGGCAGGGCGGGATGGGGCCATCTCCACCCTCTGGGGCTAGGGGTTTAGCAGTGACAAAAGAGGAAATGACATGTCTGTAATCCTAGGAGGCTGAGGCAAGAGGATCATTTGAAGTCAGGAGTTTTGAGACCAGCATAAGCAAGACCAAGGTCTCACCTTAACCAAAAATAGAAAAAATTAGGCTGGGCATGGTGTCTCATGCCAGTAATCCCAGCACTCTGGGAGGCTGAGGCGGGTAAACTGCCTGAGCTTACAGGTTTGAGACCAGCCTAAGCCAGAGTGAGACCCTGCCTCTAAAAATAGCTGGGTGTTGTGGCAGTTACCTATAGTCCCAGCTACTCCAGAGGCTGAGGCAAGAGAATTACTTGAGCCCCAGAGTTGGAGGTTGCTGTGAGCTGTGATGCCATAGCACTCAACTAAGGTCAACAAAATGAGACTGTCTCAAAAAAAAGAAAAAAGAAAAAATTAGCCAGCGTCATGGCAGATGCCTGTAGTCCCAGCTACTTGGGAAGCTAGGGCAGCAGATTCACTTCACCCTAGGAGTTGGAGGTTGCAGTGAGCTACAGTAGGCAGTTGGGAGATTGGGGAGTGGGGGAGGTGGGGCCTTAGAAGCAGGACTGGACATCCCTGGAGAGAAGATGCTCAGGTTGGCTCAGGGCTCAAGGGCTGGGGGAACCTCTTCAAAGCCCCTGACCAGGAGGGAGAAGCAGTGGGGGCTACATTACCTCAACAACAGGGTCCGTAGAATATTGCTTCAGCAGCTCCAGAACTTCTAAATTCCCGATGGCTCCCAAGGCCTCCCCTAGGAAGCAGCAGCCAGAAAATCCACACTGAGTAGGTGGGTAGGAAATGTGCACTTCCTGGTGGTGGCCATGGACTTGCCCTCCCATGGTGAGTAGTCCAGCTTCTGGCCACAGCTGATTGGAGCTACAACGGTACAGGCTCCAAACTGGGCCAATCAATCCCTTCCCTTGAGTGTCTGGAACCACACAAGGCTATAGTAGAAAGCAAAACTGACCCTGCACCCAAGACCCAGAGATAAGTTATGTCCTTACAACCCCAGGATATAGCTGATAAGGAGCTCCAAGAACATTTGGATGAGTTAAGCCTGCCAGGAATAGCAACCTCCTCACCCCACCAGAAGAATTTAAGCTGTGTTGTGAGAGAGGAAGCTTGCCTGACCAGACAAGGCCTCCAGACAAGGCAAGACAAACTGTGCCAAGGCCCTGAGGCCAGGGAGTGGGTGCAATGGGGGTGCAGTATGCTGGAAATCAGCAGATTCCAGGATGGGCAGGGCCTCATGCCAACAGAGGAGTTCATTCTCTCAGAGCACAGACAGGAACTGAACCAGGTAGAGACCTGGGGCACAGGAACATGTGCTCCTTAGCAAACTCAGAGCCCAGGATGCTGGTGCTAAAAATCAGGAACATCCTAATAGATCTGAGGGATATCAATTCCTAACCGTCCTCTGCCCATAGACCTCTACAGCCCCCACCTCCCTTGGGGTCAAAACCCAAGTCCTCTCCAGGGTCCATCAGGCGCTGCATGATCTGCCCCACCCACTCCCTGACCTCCCCTCCTCACTCTGTTCCAGCCACACGGATCTCCTTACCGTGCCTCCAACACGCCAGGCGCAGTCCTGCCCTAGGGCCTTTGGATAAGCTGTTCCCTTTGCCTAGAATGCTTCCCCTAGATGTCTACTAAGATAACCCCTTACTACACTCTGGTGTCTTTAGATCAGACTAATTAGAAACTGCAAAACCTCTCTATCTGTAGCACCTCCATCACCCCCATCTGATGCTATATTTTCCCCCTTAGCACTCACATGTTTCCATCATAACATGATCTGGTGTTCTGCTAAAGATAACAGAGTTTATGAGAAAAGCAAGGTTTGGGGGTGCAGAACATTCTCTTTTTAAAGGGAGCTCTACTAAAAACTGTAATTGATATCATGGCATTTAGCTAGGACAGCCCAGCATAGCTGCAGACTACCTCAAGGAATATTAAAAATGCCCAGAAATATATGAAATAGAGCTGGATGTGGTGGTAGGCGCCTGCAGTCCCAGTTACTCCAGAGGCTGAGGCAGGAGGATCGCTTGAACCCAGGAGCTGGAGAATGCAGTGAGCATTGATCACACCACTGCACTCTAGCCTGTGACAGAGCAGGCTAAAATAATGGTCTCTGCACGTCTAGAGTTTTAGGACTACATGCTGTGGCCCTGGGAGCAACATCCTAATGGGAAGAGATGCCATAGCATCTCTGAATTGGGGGAATTGTCAGTGAACATCCTAGCCACTACCTACAATGAACCATGAATATCTGAATCTTTCTCAAGCTCACGGGACTTTTTAGATTCCAGGGTTCTTATTCCTCCATTTCTCCAAAATGACTAAGACTAGATTTCCTACCAACGTTGTAGTGGGGGGTGGTGATACTAGATATGATTTGATTTAGAAAAACTAATAAATATAATTTTCTTGTAAAATAAATAAATAAATAATAATTAATAAAAAAATAGAAAATAATAATTAAATGGAAACACAGGTCAGACATCCTGGCCGGAAACTATAGAGCTCAGGCTAGTGGGGCTACACACAGGTAGGCCCAGGTAGAACTGCAGGCCTGGGGGCAGCTCTCTGTAGAGCCTTGGATGCAGGTGCCAGCTCCGCATTTTCTCAAATAACCCAAAAGCACCTGTGGGACATGGTGGCCTTTGCATTTGTACACCTGCTGTCTGGCTCTCCTTCACCTAATTGCAAATGAGGTCTCTGGTTACAGAAAAAATGGTCCTACCACACAGATGCACTATCTGACTCACTTATCTCCTTTGCTGTCTGTGTCCCTCACTAGAACAATCTGATCTGTCTCATCACTATTGTGCCTTCTGTATGTCTGAAAGGGCTTAGCACACAGAAGGCACTCAGTAAATGTATGCCAAATAATGGAATGAAAACAATATACACCAGGGGTTGGGATATGGCTTGCCACTCCTTTTATGTATAAGCAAAGAATGGAATGGTTTCTACCCTTTTTTTTTTGAGACCGGGTCTTGCTATGTCACCAAGCTAGAGTGCAGTGTTATATCACAGCTCACTGTGGCCTCAAAATCCTGGGCTCAAGTGATCCTCCTGCCTCAGCCTCCCAAGTAGCTGGGACTACAGGCCCTTGACACCACACCTGGCTAATTTTTTGGGTTTTGTAGACATAAAGGATCTCCCTATGTTGCCTTGAATTCTTGGCACAAGCAAGCCTCCGCCTCAGCCTCCCACAGTGCTGGGATTATAGGCATGAGCCACCTCACTCAGCCTAAATTTTTTTTTTTTTAAATCAAAGGATTGGATAGGTGCCTCAGCTCACAACTGTATCCTAGCACTCTGGGAGGCCAAGGTGGGTGAATCTCCTGAGCTCAGGAATTCCAGACCAGCCTGTCTCTATAAAAATAGCTGGGGGTTGGGGCGGCACCTGTGGCTCAAAGGAGTGGGGCGCTGGCCCCATGTGCCGGTGGTGGCGGGTTCAAACCCAGCCTGGGCCAAAAAACTGCAAAAAAAAAAAAAAATAGCTGGGAGTTGTGACAGGCACCTATAGTCCCAGCTACTTGGGAGGCTGAGGCAAGAGAATCACTTAAGCCCAAGAGTTGGAGGTTGCCGTGAGCTGTGACACCATAGCACACTCTACCAAGGGCGACATAGTGAGATGTCCGTCTCAAAAAAAAAAAGGAAAACTAGTTGGGTGTTGTGGTGGGCACCTATAGTCCCAGCCACATGGGAGGCTGAAGCCGGAGAATCACTTGAGCCCAAGAGTTTGAGGTTGCTGTGAGCTATGATGATGCCACTGTACTCAAATGGTAGGCCTTATTTTAGTCTTTGAGGACTTTCCATACTTCTCACCACAGAGGCTGTACTAGTTTTCCTTAAATAACTAAATGTAGACGTACCACTTGATCATGCAATCTCATTACTAGGTATCTAACCCTGCCCCCACAAAAAAGTCATTTTATTGTAAGGACATTTGCACTCAAACATTTTTTTTTTTTTTTTTTTTTTTTTTTGGTAAAGACAGAATCTTACTTTATTGCCCTTGGTAGAATGCCAAGGCGTCACACAGCTCACAGCAACCTTCAACTCCTGGGCTTAAACAATTCTCCTGCCTCAGCCTCCTGAGTAGCTGGGACTACAGGCGCCCGCCATAATGCCCGGCTATTTTTTGGTTGCAGTTTGGCTGGGGCCAAGTTTGAACCTGCCACCCTCAGTATATGGGGCTGGCGTCCTACCCACTGAGCCACAGGCGCCACCTTGCACTCAAACATTTATGGCAGCTCAATTTACAATTGCAAAATTGTGGAAGCAACCCAGGTGTCCTTTGAATGGATTAATAAACTGTGGTTATTTGTATACCACAGAATACTATTCAGCCATAAAAGCAGAGATTTTGTACTTAGCTGGATTTAGAAACCATTTACGAGAATGGAAAAACAAGCATCCCATGTACTGAATACTTAATTAGAACCAGTACATTTAACAACTACATGCTCACATGAGAGAAAAACTTGGTGGTAAGTAAACTGTCACCAAATGGGTGCACTGCACAGGTATAGTGCATACTTCCTGGGTAAAGGGCACACCTACAACCCAGACTCTGACCTTATAAAAGCAAACTATGTACTAATTGAAAGTACCACCATATTAATCTGAAATTTAAAAAAAAAATCAAAAGAATAGTACTTCTGAACAAGTAAAAATTATAGAAATTCAACTCAATGCTTACAAGTTTTCTTGGTATACAACCACAGCTATCTACTAATGATGGGTTTTTTCTTTTGGAGACAAAGTCTCATTCTGTCACCCTAGGTAGAGTGCTGTGGTGTAGTAACTCACAGAAACCTCCAACTCTTGGTTCAAGTAATCCTCTTGCCTCAGCCTCCAAGTAGCTGGGATTATAAGCGCCAGCCCTAACACCTGGCTTGTTTTTTCTATTTTTAGTAGAAATGGGGTCCTGCTCTTGCTCAGGCTGGTCTTGAACTCCTGATCTTAGGTAATGCACCCGCCTTAGACTCCCAGAGTTCTAGGATTACAGTTGTGAGCCACTGCATACCTGGCCAACGATGGCTTCTGATGGATCTTATGGGCCACTGCCTGGGCTGCAAGGCTGAAGCCATTTACTATCTAGTACTTAACACAAAGTTGACTGCCCCAATATATGTCCCCTGAGTGACCACACAGACTCATGAGGCAGCCAAGAGGAAAGTCAGAAAAGAGTGGTGTGTCCTGGACACAGACAGTAGGTCCTGAGGCCCTGGGTACTCACCTGCCTCATGGCGCACCATGGGCTCCTGGTGGGTATCACACAGCACATCCACCAGCACAGGGATGGCTCGGGAGTCCTGCATCTGGCCCAGGCAGTATGCCAGCTCATGCTTGAGCAAGGCAGAATCATCACTGAAGGCCCGGCTAATCCAAGAGATGGCACCTGGGCCGCCAATTCCACGCAGCGTGAACAGTGCTCGAAAACGGGTCCGCAGGGGCTGCTTGGGGTCCACCAGCGTCTGTCCTATGGCCTCCACCTCTTGCTCTGTCACCATGGTGCCTGCCTCCTCCTGCCTGTCAATGAGTTGGGCCTCCCACAGCCCTATTTGGGCTAAACTTGGGGTAACAGGAGTGTAAGTACCTATAGGAGAAAACAGGTCAGGTCAGAGGTGTCCTTCACCAGCTTAATGGCTTGTTCATAGAACCAAGGTAGGTGGTTTCCTACCCACTGGGCATCTGGTTGAAAGCCCAGCTGTGATCCCATCTACTTGCTGTTTAGGTGTCCCTAACTTACTTTCCCTCTCTAAGTCTCATTCTCCACATCTATATATCAGCAATGCACTCCATCATCTGCTCTCCACACAGCAACCAGAGAGATGACTGGTCCCTGAGATGGCCTCTGGTGACCCTACCTCCTAGTATTCATGCCCTTGTATAGTCAGTCCCCTCCCACTCCTAATAGGGCTGACCTGTGTAAACAGTAGGTTATGGAAGAAGTAACAGTGTATGACTTCTGAGCTTAGGGCATAAAAGGCACAATGGTTTCCTCCTTGCTTTCTCTATGGGAGGAGCCAGCTGCCATGTTGTGAAGATGTTCAAGCAGCCCTGTGTAGAGGCCAATGTGGTTGAGGAACTGAGGGCTCCCACCAATAGCCAAGAGACGTGGTTTGGAAGCAATTCCTCCACACCCTCATGAGACTTCAGATGACTGCATCCCCAGCCTATGTCTTCACTGCAGCCTTAGAGACCAAAACCAGAAAAAGCCAGGTAAACCAAGCCAGCAACTGTGTGGGATTAGCATTCATTGTCACATAAAGCTGCTAAGTGGCTGGGCGCAGCGGCTCACACCTCTAATCCTAGCACTCTGGGATGCTGAGGCAGGTGGATTACTTAAGCTCTCGAGTTTGAGACCAGCCTGAGCAAATGCAAGACCCTGTCTCTACTAAAAATAGACAAACTGAGGCAAGAGGATTGCTTGAGCCAAGAGTTGGAGGTTGCTGTGAGCTGTAATGCCGTGGTACTCTACCCAGGCGACAGCTTGAAACTGTCTCAAAAATAAATAAATAGGGCGGCACCTGTGGCTCAGCAAATGGGGTGCCGGCCCCATATACCGAGGGTGGCGGGTTCAAACCCGGCCCCGTCTGAACTGCATCAAAAATTAGCCGGGTGCTGTGGCGGGCGCCTGTGGTCCCAGCTACCTGGGAGGCTGAGGCGGGAGAATCGCTCAAGCCTAGGAGGTGGAGGTTGCTGTGAGCTGTGACTCCACAGCACTCTGCAGAGGGCGATAGAATGAGACTCTGTCTCCACAAAAAAACAAAACAAAACAAAACAAAAAACCAAAATCCCTATTTAAAAAAATAAATAAATAAATAAATAAATAAAGCTGCTAAGTATGGGTGATTTGTTATGCAGCTTATACAACTGATTCAGGAATCCTCTCAGTAAGTAAACTGGACCATTTCACTCTCTTGTTTAAAATCCTTCAATGGGGCTCGGTGCCTATAGCTCAGTGGCTAGGGCACTAGCCACATACAACCGAGGCTGGCAGGTTCAAACCCAGCCCAGGCCTGCCAAATGAAAAATACAACAAAAAAATAGCTGGGCATTGTGGTGGGCGCCTGTAGCCCCAACTACTTGGGAGGCTCAGGCAAGAGAATCACTTAAGCCCAAGAGTTTGAGGTTGCTGTGAGCTGTGACACCACGGCACTCTACCAAGGGCGACATAGTGAGACTCTGTCTCAGAATAAAAAATCCTTCAATGGCAAAAAATAAAAATAAATAAATAAAATAAAATTCTTCAAAGGCAAATGTGGTGGCTCATGCCTGCGATCCTAGCACTCTGGGAAGCCAAGGCAGATGGATCGCCTGAACTCACAGGTTGGAGACCAGCCTGAGCCAGAGTGAGACCTCATATCTAAAAATAGCCAGGTGCTATAGCCAGTGCCTATAGTCCCAGTTACTTGGAAGGCTGAGATAAGAGCATTGTTTGAGCCCAAGAGTTTAAGGATGCTGTGAGCTATGATGCCATGGTATGCTACCAAGGGCAACAAAGTGAGACTGTCTCAAAAAAAAAAAAAAAAAATCCTTCAATGGCTTCTCATGATTGCAAATGCCTTGAGAAGTCCCAAAGGCCCTGCATGACCTGTCACCTCCCTGCCATGTCTTCCTCACTCTCCCTCCTTGCTCATTCTTCCTCAGTCCCAGGGACTTTGTATTTGCTGTTCAACCATGGCTCATCCTCTCTCTTGCTTCAATTTGAAATATCACCTCCTCATGGAAGCTTCCCCTGATCACAATCTACAATCATCATCTCATTTTTCTTGTTTGCTTTTATTTTTCTCTAAAGCACTTACCACCACTAGACATTATTGGTTTAACTGCTTACAATTAGTGATCCTTCAATAGACTAGAACCCTGAAGGAAAGGACAGACTAAGTCTATCTTCCTCACTGCTGTATTCCCAGCACTTAGTGCAATGACAAGCACACAACAGAGCCTCAGAAAAACAAAAGTGAAACAACAGGATGGCCTTAATGGAGAATTTGCTGTGTGCCAGGCAGTCTACACCCTTTATATTAACTCATTTAACCTTCATCATAACCCTATGAGGTAAGTATTAGAACTGTCCCCATTTACAGACAAAGAAACTAAGGCACAGAGAGGATAAATAATTTGCTGAGTAACAGCTTGAAGGTTTACGAATCCATGCAGCCTGGCTCCACAGACAGGCTCTAGACCACCAATGCTTTGAGTGGATGAACTAAAATGGAATGACACAGCTACAGATGGGAATAAGGACCCCTCTCAGACCTCCAGACCAGCTGAGGATGTGGTGGATGCTTCATAAACAGGACTGGCAGGCTATGGCATGTCAGCTACCTCCCCTGGTTTAATGAGAGAAGAGTAGCTGACTATGCATAGGGTCATCAAAAGATGGTGACACTGGGCGGCGCCTGTGGCTCATCGAGTAGGGCACCGGCCCCATATACCAAAGGCAGCAGGTTCAAACCCGGCCTCGGCTGCACTGCAAAACAGAAAAATAACTGGGCCGTTGTGGTGGGCGCCTGTAGTCCCAGCTACTCAGGAGGCTGAGGCAAGAGAATCGCCAGGAGTTGAAGTTTGCTGTGAGCTGTGTGATGCCACAGCACTCTACTGAGGGCGATAAAGTGAAACTCTGTCTCTACAAAAAAAAAAGGAGACCTTTAAAGAGGGATCATTAGAGACAAGAGTGTGTAAGATGCCAGATACCTAAGATCCAACTCCTTGTTTTACACATATGAGCAGTAACTTGTCTCAAGAGCACACAGGACCCAGGGACTTCTGACTCCCAGTCTAAACAGGACCTCCCTCAAGATATCTGGGAAAGGCTCCCAAAACTTAAACTCCTGGGAAAGATGGAAATCTGTGGCCAGGAAGGCAGCTCTCACTATAGGAAGGAATAAAGAGAAGACAGGCTGGCTGTACAGCTCTTGAGTGAAACCTGAAATGTGGCAAATGTCTCTGAACTTTTTCAAGTATTAACAACTCAAGTCTTGGGTTTCCTTGGAGTCACTGCTCAGTTATTACCTTCTCAGGGTGACCTTCTCTAACCACCCTGTTTAACAACACAAACCCTCCGATAATACTCACTATAGCTAGTATTATTTTCCCCAGGGAGCCCAACACCCACCTCTATGCTTAGAAGAAGGAAGGGTACACACCTAACCACCTCCAAGTCCAAAACTCACATCCTAGTCCGATTTTTTCGGTGAGAAGGAGGACAGGAGTGTAGGCCTGGGGTTCAAGGGATCAGCTCCTCACCAAGGAGGCAGAGTCTGAGAAACCGCTCAACCCTGTGAAAGTCTTAGAGGCAGACAAGAGGAAGGAACAGGGATAGAACTATGCGGATCCCCCAGTACTTAATCTGTCACAGGTTGGCTTTCGAAGTCCCCAAAACTCCGAGAAAGGGGTCGCCCGCGTGGGATCCTTCACGTGTTGGCTCCCGGATCCCGCAGCGAGGGGATCCCGGAGACAGGCCTCTAAATCCCGGGAGCGAGAGATCGCCAGGGCTCGGACCCTTTAACTCCCACCCTACCCCCAGCCAACGAATGCCCGACACTACATGCTTCAACGAGGAGCTGTCCCTAAGCCCGCCCGCCAGACCCAGGCCCCATACCGTGCTCCCTGCCGCCAGAACGCTCTACCGAGCTCCCGAGACTCAGGACCCGTCACAACCGCTTCACTAGTAGCGACGCTCGCAGCGCGATCTGGAGGCTGCCATCTTCTCGCCCACGTGACCGGGCCGGACGACACCAAAGCAGCTTCGGTAGGGCTATTCACAATAGCCAGAGAATGGTTCCCAAGGGGGAGACAGGCCCGGAAACCTGAGTCGGCACCAGTGCCATATCCCACACTATCACATCGGCAGCGGTCCAGGGACTTTCCGCAGGGAAGAGAACTGACAATTCCTGCCCCTCTTCTGGCCTCCCCACCTGGTAATGGTTTGTGCTGATTCAGCGCCGGTTAGCCACAGAGCCTGCGTAGTGTTGTGGACTGGGCGTGGTCAGGCCCCAGGGGCGTGACCAACGGATGGGGTGGGGCTAGAAGGCGAGCTAAGGAAGAAAAACGAAGTGTTGTAGTCATTTAGTCATTTATTTATTGAGACAGAGTTTCACTATGTCGCCCTCGGTAGAGTTCCGTAGCGTCACAGCTCATAGCAACCTCAAACTCTTGGACTTAAGTGATTCTCTTGCCTTAGCCTCCCAAGTAGCTGGGACTACAGGCGCCTGCCACAACGCCCAGCTGTTTTTTGGCTGCAGTTGTTATTGTTGTTCAGCAAGCTCAGGCTGGCCTCGAACCCGCCAGCCTCGGTGCATGTGACCGGCTCCCCCACTCAGTGAGCTACGGGCAAATAAATAGTGAATGGGTGCCGAGGACAAGACGGCCTGCAACCTTTATTCTCATAGAGTTCAGTGTTATTTTCCGAGGGAAACAAAAAAATAAGATAAATAAGTAAAATATTAGATAGTGATACATGCTGAGGAGAAAAATATACAGTAGCCAAGGGCAAGTGTATGTAAAGAGTGTGCAGCTTGGGGAAAGGTGACCAGAGTCAGGTGGTGACATTTGGATAAAGACCTGAAAGGTGTGGGAGAGACTTTAGTGGATGTTTGGGGGAAAGCCACCTTTTACGCCTTTTCCTCTGATAAGATGAGAAACCACTGGAGTGTCCCAAGAAGGGAAATGACATGCCCTGAATTAAATGTTAACAGGATCTTTCCAGCTGGTGAATAGGAAATAGATGATGGGAGGAGGAAGAGGGTGGGAATAGAAAGCCCAGAAGTACTCAGGTCCTTGATTATTTTTCAAGGTGGAGCTAACAGGTTTTGCGGATGGATTTTGGATATGGAATTTGAGAGAATGGATCCTGTCAAGGATGATTACAAAGTTCTGAGATTGATAACCAGAAAGATGGACCCCAAATCAATTATTCTCGTCACCTCCTCATCCTATCCATTCATGGTCATATTCACTGAACCTCTGAAATACAGTCGAAATCCAGTCAGTTTCCTTACCTTTACCACCCCTGTAAGGATCCAAGTCACCACTGGTTGTCACCAGCATGCTGCCCATACAAGAAAAGGGGGACTTTGGGGCCGGGCGTAGTGGCTCACACCTGTAATATCAGCACTGTGGGAGGCTGAAGCAGGTGGATTGCCTGAGCTCAGGAGTCTGAGACCAGACTAAGCAAGAGTGAGACCCCGTCTCCAAAAATTAGCTAGGTGTTGTGACTGGCACCTCTAGTCCCAGCTATTTGGGAGGCTGAGGCAAGAGGATTACTTGAGTCCAAGAGTTTGAGGTTGTTGTAAGCTGTGATGTCATGGCATTCTACCAAGGGTGGGAAAGTGAAATTCTGTCTCAAAAAGTAAAAAAGAAGGCTGACTCACACCTGTAATCCCAGTACTTGGAAGGCTGAGGCAGGTGGATTGCCTGAGCTCACTAGTTCGAGACCAGCCAGAGCCAGAGCGAGACCTCGCTCCTAAAAATAGCTGGGTGTTGTGGTGGGGGCCTGTAGTCCCAGCTACTTGGGAGGCCGAGGCAAGAGGATTGCTTAAGCCTGAAAGTTTGAAGTTTGTGAGCTGTGATTTCATGGCACTCTACCAAGGATGACAAAGTAAGACTCTTTTTTTTTTTTTTTGTAGAGGCAGAGTCTCGCTTTATCGCCCTTGGTAGCGTGCCATGGCGTCACACAGCTCACAGCAACCTCCAACTCCTGGGCTTCGGCAATTCTCTTGCCTCAGTCTCCCTAGTAGCTGGGACCACAGGCACCCGCCACAACATCTGGCTGTTTTTTTGTTGTTGCAGTTTGGGCAGGGCTGGGTTTGAACCCACCACCCTCTGTATATGGGGCTGGTTCCTTACTGACTGAGCCACAGGAGCCGCCCCACAAAGTAAGACTCTTATCTCAAAAAAAAAAAAAAAAAAAGTAAGAAAGAAAGAAGGAAAGAAGAAAGAAAGAAAGATAGAAAGAAAAGGGGGAGTTTGGGTGGTGCCTGTGGCTCAACAGAGTAGGGGGCCAGCCCCATATACTGGAGGTGGTGGTTTCAAACCCAGCCCTGGCCAAAAACAGGGGGGGAAAAAGGGTGAGTTTTAAAGGAACTATGTCAAAACGGTATGGTAGTTCCTCGAAAAGTTAAACATAGAACTACTGTATGGACTCAGCAGTTTACTCCTAGCTACCTGGATAAGAGAAATGGAAGCAAGGACTCATTTACTTTCACACTGATGTTCATAGAGGTATTATTCACAATAGCCAAAAGGTGAAAAAAACCAGCATCCATTGACAAATGGATGAATAAATGAACTATCCATACAAGGAATATTATTTAGCCTTAGAATGAAATTCTGACACAGACTACGAGGTAGACGAATCTTAAGGATATTATGCTCAGTGAAGTAAGTCAGACACAAAAGGACAAATCCTGTGTGATTCCACCTAAGGGTGGTCCCTAGAGTCCTCAGATGCATAGGGACAGAAAGTAGAATGTTTTCTCGGGGGGAGATGGGGAATTAGTATTTCACAGGGACACGTTTCAGTTTGGGAGGATGAAACTATGATGGTTTCACCCTCTAGAGATGGAGGGTGGTGGTGGTTGTACAATATTGTGACTTTTGGGTGAGGTGCAGTGGCTTGCACCTGTAATCCCAGAGATTTGGAAGGCTGAGGTGGAAGGATCACTTGAGGCCAGGAGTTTAAAACCAACCTGGGCAACACAGTGAGTCCTCATACATAACTAAATAAGTAAACAAACAAACAAATTAGCCAGGCTTAGAGGTATGAGCCTGTAGTCTCGGCTACTTGAGAGACTAAGGCAAGAGGATTGCTGGAGCCCAGGCGGTTGAGGTTGCTGTGAGCTGGGCTCTAGCCTAGGGCCTCAGAGTGAGACTTTGTCTCAAAAAAAAAAAAAAAAAAAAAGAGGGTGGTGCCTGTGGCTCAGTGAGTAGGGTGCTGACCCCATATACCAAAGGTGGCAGGTTCAAACCCGTCCCTGGCTAAACTGCAACAAAAAAATAGCCGGACGTTGTGGCGGGCTCCTGTAGTCCCAGTTAACTCAGGAGGCAGAGGCAAGAGAATGGCTTAAGCCCAGGAGCTGGAGGTTGCTGTGAGCCATGAAGCCATGGCACTCTACTAAGGGCGACAAAAAAGTAAGAAAGAAGGCTGACTCACAAAGTGAGACTCTGTCTCTAAAAAAAAAAAAAAATCAAGTACTCTTTGCAGCATAGTTTGAAATGAAAAAAAGAGGCTCGGCGCCTGTGGCTCAGTGGGCTAAAGCGCCAGCCACGTACAGCTGAGCTGGTGGGTTCGAATCCAGCCCGGGCCCGCCAAACAACAATGACGGCTGCAAACAAAAAAATGGCCGGGCGTTGTGGAGGGTGCCTGTAGTCCCAGCTACTTGGGAGGCAGAGCCAGGAGACTCGCTGGAGCCCAGGAATTGGAGGTTGCTGTGAGCTGTGATGCCACGGCACTCTATCCAGGGTGACAGCTTGAGGCTCTGTCTCAAAAAAAAAAATAAAAATAAAAATAAAAATAAATAAAATAAATAAAAAAAAAATAAAATGAAATGAAAAAAAAAAAGAAAAAAAAAACACTTTATGGCTCGGCGCCTGTAGCTCAAGCAGCTAAGGCACCAGCTGTGTACACCAGAGCTTCCAGGTTCGAATCCAGCTCAGGCCTGCCAAACAACAATGACAATTACAACTAAAAAATAGCCAGGTGTTGTGACGGGAGCCCATAGTCCCAGCTAATTGGGAGGCTAAGGCAAAAGAATCACTTAAGCCCAGGAGTTGGAGGTTGCTGTGAGCTGTGATGCCTCGACATTCTACCCAGGTGACAGCTTGAGACTCTGTCTCAAAAAAAAAAGAAAAAGAAAAAAATAAAGCGCAGCCCCTCTGCTATTGGCACCAGGTCCACTTTCTATCATGGGTCCCCCTGGAGCAAGGTTGTCCCCTTCACCCTGTCCCCAGCTTCCATCCTCTTCCCCAGTCTGTCCTCGCTAAAGTTGGGACCAGAGGGCTCCTGTGAGCACCTGAGTCCACTGCCCTCTCATGGTTCCCACTCCCTCAGGGTCAAAGTTTGAGTCCTCTCCAAGGCCCACCAGACCCTGCAGGACCTGATATGTTCCTTCCCTACCCTACCCTCCTCCTTCTCTCCCCCTCTTCACTCTGCTCCAACTGCATGGGCCTCCTTGCTGTGCCTCTAACATGCCAGGTGAGATCATGCCCCAGGACCTTTGCTCAGGCTGTCCCCAAAACCTGAAGCAGTCTTCCTCCAAATATCTCTGTTCACTCTCTCACTCAAATGTTTGCTCTTTTGCTCCATATTATCTCCTCAATGAGGCCTTCCCTGAGTACTCTCATTAACACATTGACTGCCACACTAGAAAAAAATTGTTTTCCATGAGGCCACAGTGTGTTATTAGGTCAAGAGACATGTGAGTTACATATGCTTCAGAGACCCCAAGTTCAAAACTAGGGTAAGTTAAATACAACTCACATGGCCGTTGATGTGTTAAAATCATAACCCCATGGTCATCCCTTCTTTATCCACTTCTCTGCTTTATGTTTCTCCATGGTACCTATATTTTACTATACATTTTACTTAATTATTTCATTTATTGCCTGTCTTTCCCCCCACAACAATATACGCACCATGAGGGCAGAAATGTATGGATTTTGTCTGTGTTGTTCTCTACAGTAAGATACCAAGGTGTGCTGGCCCACTGGCCCTCTGAAAAAAACAATAACCTGGGGCGGTGCCTGTGGTGCCCCTAAACTGGGGCCTCAGGCACAGGGACCGGTAATCACATCCACCTGTACACTTGCAGGGTGTTGGCACTATGCCAGCCCCAGGAGCAACAACCACAGCTGTCCCCTCAGTAAGTGTCATAGAGGAATAGCTGTGTTCCTTCCCATCCTTCCCCAGAAAGCCACCCACCTCTTAGTCAACCTCTTACCTCCTCTTCAATGGCAGCTGCAGTGTCGGTGTCCCCAAGCCAGCTATGACAGGGGAAGGCTCGCAACACAGTTAGCACTGCGGGGAAGAAGTGGCCCTGGGCTCTGACCCCCAAACACCTCCCTGCCAACCCCGCCCAGATACCCACTCTGGCTGTTGGTGTCCTGGCGACCTCCCATGACCTTGCTCCGAGTCAGGTGGCTGTGGAAGTCCTGGGGAGGGGAGGGATGGTGGGAGACTGGCTCAGGCTGAGGCCCCTGCCCCAATGCAAAGGCTGGCCCACTCCCACCCTTTAAACATTTATTGAGCACCTATGGTTTATCAATAACAAACAAAGCAGACAAGGTCCCCACTCTCATGAAGCTGACATTCTGGGGACCCACTCCCTCCGAGGTGCTCCCTGCCCCTGGACAAGATGGGGCTTA
>CAUYRH010117209.1:0-22278 GCA_963574655.1 Perodicticus potto | reverse complement strand
ATCATCTCATGCCTTAAATTTAAGTCATTTATCCATCTTGATTCAATCTTTGTGAGGGGTGAAAGGTGCGCATCCAGTTTCAGTCTTTTACATACAGATATCCAATTTTCCCAGCACCATTTATTGAATAGGGAGTCTTTCCCCCAATGAACACTCTTGTTTGGTTTTTTGAAGATTAGATAGCTGTAAGTTGTTGGTTTCATTTCCAGGTTTTCTGTACGATTCCAAGTATCTATATCTCTATTTTTGTGCCAGTACCATGCTGTCTTGACCACTATGGCCTTGTAATACAGCCTAAAATCTGGTATGGTGATATGCTTCTATAAAATAGTACAAATTATGTAAAGACTTCTCACAATAAACAGTTATTTCTTGAGTTTCATTGGTTTCCACATTTTCTTTAGCTGTTTGTTAAATACTAAGTAGTTGTCATGAGGGTAATAATTATTAATAAGACACCAACTGACACACAAAGTTTACAAGAACCTATCTGAGTAGGTGGATGTCCTCCACAAAGAACAGGACACAGCAACATATGCCAACTTGAATGCTCAGACATTTTTAGACTCCAGATCCCTCACTGGAGATTAAAGTTTCCTGTGGCATAGGTCTGATTGAAGTGAGGATCTCAATAAGTTCTTCAGAAAACTCAAGTCCCCTGTTTAAAGTCAGGATTTATATTCTCTTGGACTCTCTTAAGTATTCTGGTAACTCTGGCTGGGTATTTCTGGGTCTGCACATTCCTGAATGTTTACAGAGTCTGCTTGAATGGATTGGCAATTTCCCGGGTGCATCATTCCTCAGCAGAAACTAGCCTGGCATGATATCCATTCTTGGATATTCAATTATATTTGAATTCTTAGGATTGTTTATAAACATCTCATCCCAAAAAGACTTCAGCTGGCTTACTTAAAATTTGAATAGAAATTTAAAATTAGAATGTGTAACAATATAGTTGTAAATTTTTAAAATTCTAATGCGCTAGAATTTTTAAAATAGCAGGTTCTCTGGTCTGTGACCTGGCTTTTTTTTTTTTTTTTTTAAATCGTCTGGCTCTAATTCTAATCCAGTAAACTAGGAATCAGTTTCAGATATTTTAAGTTTGTAATTATTTATTTCTTGTGTTAAGAAAAAAAAAAAGCAGGCCTAAGTGCTTGCATGAATAAGAAGAAAAATGAGCAGTGAATGCTGGCTTCATTTCCTGCATCAACCATAGAGAAATTAGAGGAAAACAAGGCACCAGAAAGAGGAAACAGAATAAACAACATGAAAAATCCCTGGGGAAAATGCTTTTTCTTACCTTAAATTTTATATATATAAAGGTCCTATATAAATTTTATATATATAAGGGTCCTATATATATATACACACACACACACACACACGCCTCTATATAGCTCATATATAATTATGCTTGTTAGTGAGAGAGGATACCAGAGGAGGGTGAGGTCTGGGAGAACAAGTCTTCTCAAGGAAACCAAAAGGATACACTTGCAGGGTCCTCTCCATGGTGACTCAGCCCTTAGGAATTTATAAACTTAACTTCCTGGAACTTGGAAATTTCCAAGTTCTGTGAAATACTGTAGTTAGGTGGGGACTGGAATAGCATCTCCTGCTTGATTCAAACTGGCCAATGAGAAGGGTACTTGTTGGGTGGAACTTTTTGACTGTCGATAAGAAGGGAAAGATCAAGCCAAACGGGGAGCACGGCCATTTGGAATTCTTCTATGCTGTAAGCTCCCAGCTGGTGAATAAAGCCCTTCCTCTTATAAACGTGGTGTTTGGGTGCTCTTTCTGTCCGTTGGGCCTTGTCTTCCTGCAACAACAGCAACCTCCAACTCTTGGACTTAAGTGATTCTCTTGCCTCAGCCTCCTAAGTAGCTGGGACTACAGGTGCCCACCACAACACTCAGCTATTTTTTTGTTGTAGTTGTTTAGCTGGCCCAGGCTGGGTTCGAACCCACCACCCTCAGTGTATGTGGCTGGCACCATAACCACTGTGCTATGGGTGCTGAGCCCCCAAAAGATCTCTTTAATATCAAAAATAGTTGATAGTGGTTTTGGAGTTAACAAATCTACCAAATTGTCAGGATTGGAAGCCAGAATCTTGTTTTAAAAGTGTCCATTTTTATTTAAACGAATTAAGTGAAAACAAGGAGGAAATTTAAGGCTTCAGAAAATGTCTTACCAACTTTACCTACTTTCTAACACATTTAATCAATGACCTGATTTATTGCATCAGCCTACATATTTCATAATAGTCTATTTCCTGGATATGGCATTTGATATCTTGAGACAGTATAAGAATGACGTACTAATTGCCCTTTTTATAATCTCTGTGCTTGCAATACAAAGAGTGCTTTAAGTAGCTTTTTCTTAAGACAGAGTCTTGCTCTGTCAACCAGGCTAGAGTGCCATGGCCTCAGCCTAACTCATAGCTACCTCAAATTCTTGAGCTCAAGTGATCCTCCTGCCTCAGCCTCCTGAGTAGCTAGGACTATAGGCATGCACTACTGTGCCTGGCTGATTTTTCTGTTTTTAGTAGAGATGGGGTCTCCCTTTGCTCAGGTTGTTCTCAAATTCCTGTCCTCAAGTAATCCTCTCACTTTGGCCTCCCAGAGTGCTGGGATTATAGATATGAGCTAACATGCTTGGCCTTGCAGGGGCTAATTTTATGTAAATTATCAAATCATCAAATTTTTGTAATACTGTAAATATTTAGCTTGACATGGTATTTTCAAAGGGATTTTACATGGATCATTCCAAATATGAAAACCATTATATTAAATGCCCTCACAGACTACAGAAATCTGCAGACCTTTAAATATTTCTGCTTTTCCATAGATGCAATCACTAACTGATGAATACAATTAATCTATCACCCTTCTCTGACTCTTATAGTCCTTACTGCCCTAACACTGGATGCAAGAACCTGTTTGCACCCTAATATACAAAGTGTCCATGAAGTTCATGTGCAATTTAAATTGGACAACTATTTTAAATTGCACATAAACTTTATGGACACCCTGTATATTGACACCAATAAAAAGAAAATGATAAAAGGCTGGATTAAAAATTATAGTTTTTGGCCAGGCGCAGTAGCTCACCGTTATAATCCTAGCACTCTGGGAGGCCGAGGCAGTGAATCTCTTGAGCTCAGGAGTTGCAAGGCCTGCCTGAGCTACAGCAAGACCCTGTCTATAAAAATAGCCGGGTGTTGTGGCGGGCACCTGTAGTCCCAACTACTTGGGAGGCTGAGGCAAGAGAGTCACCTGAGCCCAGGAGTTTGAGGTTGCTGTGATGCCACGGCACTCAACCAAAGGTGACAAAGTGAGACTCTGTCTCAAAAAAAAAAAAAAAATTATAGTTTTGATATATATCTACATTTCTTCTAGACAGAGGAAAGATTAAAACAGGAATGAGGAAGAAGCTAACATTGAGGAAAATAAGAAAAACACAGATACATTAGTTTTGGATTTTCTTCAAAGAGATCATGGACAAATTTCTGAAAACATGTTAATTTCATGGCATGTTTGGCATACATTTTTAAAATTATTTTTCTTACTCTGTGCTTTTGGAATAGTATTTATTACAAAGATGAGAGATCACTTATTAATAAAGTAATTCAAGGATTGTTTTTGACGTATAGGCAATGAAGTTATTGTTGCCTTGTCCATGTGTTAAGTGGAGACTATCAGTCTCAGACTTAAAATTTCTCTATCCCCTCAAAAAAAAAATTTTCTCTATCCTGCATGGATAGAGAAAAGAATCAAATTAGCAAAAACATTATATCAAATTTTACTTTTGTAAACATGGGAATAAGATTACTGAATGGGAAAACTGGTACATAGATATTTCTATTCTTGTCATTTAATTATTCCAAAAAACTTACACTCTTAGTAACTCAACTTGCATTTTAGTATGGGCTTTTTATTTAACACTTTGATTCATTGTCTAATAATTTCTCTCTATGGTCCAAAGTCTCTGTTTTGGACCCCCACTCCTCATACTTACTTTAGAGTTTTCATTCAATTCCACCATTCTATAAATTTATTGTTTTTGACTCAGTTAAAAGAAAAGATTAAGAATGAAAGGAGGGCAGTTTAAAGAACATGTCTAAGATACTCTGAAATTTTCCTTCTCAAGATGGAGGAAGCAATTAAATAGAAGTAATTATTGCCTTTCAAAAATTATACTATAAATTCAGAAATAACTCTGGTGCAAGAACAGAAGTCACTCCTGATTTTGAAAAAAATCATCTAATGAAATGAATGACATGATATTTTTCTTAGGAAAATAAGAGGTGGAAAGGTTGAGTTAATCTGAAGAAGTGGAAGGGAGAAGTTCTGAAATTAGGGAGTACATGTTAATTTGCACCAAAGTTTTAACTCTGTAGCAGTGCTAAACAATATTGGTATCTGAGGATGACATGGTGATGAATGGGACAGGAATGCATCTTTTATTGCCTCTCACACTTTTCCGTAGTGACTGGTAGACAGCTGGATACAGGAATTCTTGTGATTTGTTCTGCTGCCTCTTCCCGCCATCCCCCAACCACTGCTGTAATAGGATCTGCAGAAATAATTTAAAAGCCTGAAAGATAATTTAGTGTTTTCTCTAAGCTTTCTTTCTCTGCCCCCTATACACTTTCCACAAGCACTAGATACCCTCCAGGTTAACAAATTCTGCTGTAAAATCCAGTATTTCTGCACTTTATTCTTCTAATCTATCAATTGTCCTGAGTTTTAAGGCCAAGGCTTTAGATTAACTCTGAAGGAAATTACCAGTTTTGATTTGTCTTCTTTTCAGGCTTGACTTTATATTCTTTTTTCTTTTAAAAACTGCTTTCTGTGTTTTTCCTATACTTTCTCTCTTTTTCTTTCTTCTCCTTATTCATGACAAGGGTATTCTATAAAATAGAATGGTAGAATCTCAGTTTTTGTCCTATCTTAATATTTAATTCCAAAATCCTTGCTCTTTGGAAAGCTAAAACCCTAATTATTGATATGGCTTTAAATATCTTAGATAAATACTTTTATGTAAATGGAACCTTTTATATTTGAAAATTATAGACCTGAAAGTGAACTTGTAGAATAAGTAAGACTTATTAAATAATACAGCCCATCTACCGTAAATTGTAGAAAAGGATGCCTCAACTTCCTTCTCTAGAAACTAGGCATATTGCTAGGAGACTTTGGAGCAAAATCCTATATAGTTCAAGGATAGAATACAGATAATGTGATACCAAGTTTGTTAGCCTTTAACAATGGAGAGATGCAAACCTATGTTAGCATTTTGTTTCAGTAAAAACACTTCTTCTGAGCCCATGGACATGTTTAAGGAAGATAGTGACACATTTTGAATTGTGTGTTTCTTTCAGGTCTGAACTTATTGTCATGGCTAGTGCTTATCCATTTCTTCCTCCTTTGAAGCAATCTTAAGAGCTGAGTTATGCTTATGGAGAAATATACAGTGGACCTCTAAGCCAAAGCAACAGTTTTAAGAACAAGAGTTGTGATAAAAGGCAATGGTAAATATAAATGCCAGCCTAAGCAAGACATGAATAAGTCTGTTTAGTTTATCCAAGTCCTCCAAGTAGCTCAAGAATAAACCCATGGCTGGGCATGGTGGTTCATGCCTGTAATCCCAGCACTCTGGGAAGCCGAGGCTGATGGATTGCCTGAGCTCCAGAGTTGGAGACCAGCCTGAGTAAGAGCAAGATCCCACCTCTAAAAATAGCTGGACATTGTGGCGGGCACCTATAGTCCCAGCTACTTGGGAGGCTGAGGCAAGGGGATCACTTGACCCCAAGAGTTTGAGGTTGCTGTGAGCTATGATGCCATAGCACTCTACCGAGGGTGATAAAATTACACTCTATCTAAAAAAAAAAAGAAAGAATAAACCCATAATGATATCCTAATTTCTGCTACTCCCACATTAGCATAAATTTCTTTTTATCAATTGACCAATGGCTTATCTTTCATCTTGAGTTTTTTTTTCTGTTTAATTCTCAATTTTTTTTATTATTACATATACCTGAGTTAATTAGGTTTCCACTTTTTGCCTTCACAGAATTTAAAAGGCTTAAAATTTGATGACAATAATGATGTTTAAGATAAGGACTAGCAACAAAAACCACGTAAAGAATGCACGAAGATAAATACATTCAGAAAAGAAAACAGACGATTACTGCATCAAAATATTAATCAATATTAGTAATAATAATGCCAAGAAACTAATGTTCACATTGTCAAATAAGATATTATAGAGTGTTTCGACTGTGAGGCTCAGTATGAAGTCATCAGTTGACTTCTTATTTTTTTTCCAAAGTCTCAAAAAATAGACCACTAATATTATATAAATAAAAGCAAAGGAGAGTTTCAAAAAACAGATCATGCCATATCGTACAAACAATAGAAAAAGAAGAAATATTTCAAAATCATTGTACTTGATCTGGATACACCTGATATTGAAATTGGAGAAAATATATTATTATAAAGGGAAATTACAAACATATTTCACTTATAAGTGAGGATACAATATCCTAAACAACATATTAACAAGTTGAATAAAAAATTAAAGGAAGATGATAGTTACAACTAGATATAGTGGGATATTATATTTTTAGAAATCAAACAATGAAGAATATAATAGCTACTATAAAATGTTTCATAATTTGAAGATAAGATGAAAGAGCTTTTAAAAGTTACAAAATTAGATTTTAAGAAGGAAAAAAATTCACCTCAAAATGAATATACATAAAGGCAAAAAAAGTCTGTTGGATAAAATAGGTTGTGAAAGAAATGAATAAAAGAAAGATTATATAGAAAACAGAGAAGAGAGGAAGATGGAAGAATATAGAATGCTAACTGCCAAGGAAGGCAGACCTAAGGAGACAAAAAAGCAAGATAAAATAATGCTTAATGGGGGATTAAAGGAAATTAGAAAGGATTAAAAATAAATTCAAAAGGAAGTGGGATAGGATCTATATGAAGGACAGCAAATGAGTACTTTTGTAAAAATGTTAAAAATAGCTATTTTCTTACTGTAAAAAAGCTAATGACAGAAGACATCAAGAACATTATATAAGAAACCAGTAATTGGGGCAGTGCCTGTGGCTCAAGGAGTAGGACGCCGGCCCCATATACCAGGGGTGGTGGGCTCAAGCCTGGCCCCAGCCAAAACTGCAAACAAAAAAGAAACCAGTAATTGAAGCCAATAGCTGGAAAAACAATGAATTTAAAGGGTTAAAAAAGATTGGAAAGACAATTAAATGTAATTATATTTACATCTACAGATTGGTATGAAGTGCTCTTAAGAATGTTTAAAAACTGTGGAACACCCATAATTAATCTTAGAGCTCAATGTTAAACCCATTATTAAAAAATAATAACAAAAAAAACCAAAAAGATTCTTCCTCAATATTCTCAAGATAACAGAATTTGAAATATTGTGTTATACATTCCGGCATTGGCTCCAAGAAAACCATAAACTCACTACTAACTCATACATAAAGAGCTCAGAAAAAGATCATTACTTGATCACTAGCAACCCAAATGATTACTAAATAAATCCATACCAAATAAATATATGCTTTGCATAAAACTTATAATTTACCTAATATTTAATAAACTTCTGACATTGAGTAGATTCCAAGAAAATAGAATATTATGGCCCGGTTTTTATATGACAGAGTCAGTAAAGATGACATGAAAATCCCACTTATTTTATTTTGGTCACATATTGCCTGATAACATGCAGTTACAATGATTTCAGTACAAAACAAAGTGAACTCAAAGCTTATCATACCATGTGTTAGAATTTGATTAATGAGCTGGGAATAAAGAATAGTGATCTATAGCAAAAGGAATGATAATAGAAAAACCATACAAAGTGGAGTTAAACCTGACATTATTTACTTTTTATCAGTCTCTAAAATACGCAGAGTCTTTTATTTTTAAGTTAATACAACACTTCCTACTTCCAGGTTTTAGGCACAAGGAAAAGATGTCAAAATGACTCTTATCATATTTTTTATACAAATTCTATGGAAAGATTGAGTGGCTATGGGGGAAATAATTTGAAAGAAAAAAGAAAACATTTTAGGATGGCATTTGAAGATATTTGCAGAATTCAGGGATGCTTCATAAATCCATATGGGAACACTGACTTAAAGACACTGCAGATTCTATTATAAATACCTCCTATAAATGGCAACATCACTGTGAAGGAAAGTAACAGTAACTCAGTGAATTCAAATTATGATGAAAGAATTAGAGGATAAATGCTAGATGAAGTTTTCCAAATGATCTAAATGGTCTTATATTTTGTATCAATAGTGGCATACCCACTTTTTTCTACACAGTATAGGAAGTGGAGTATGATAATAATAAAAGAATAGAGATCTCATTCCGAGATTAGGATATGTGCATGACAACAATAAAAATAAGAAAACATGGAAATCTAATGCCATGATTAAGATGATTCTGTAATTATTTTAATGTTTGGTTAGTTTCAATCAAAATGTAGAAAATAAGGGGCAATAATCTGAGATTAGGAAAACCTTCTTGGGAAATTCTCTGAAGAGACAGCATAAGTGAGTAATCTTAAAAAGGAAGACAGGAATAAAAGAGCCAGAATCAGAATGACCCATTTGTTAAAATGAAATGCTAATGATATCTTTAAAATGATAAATCCTTGAAATAACCAGACAAAAGGAGGCAATCAATAATTCTAATCTTAACTTTCATAGAAATAGCAAGAAAATATCCCCCATCACTTTCCAAGTAGTCCCTAAATAATACTTTTCAGAATCCCAGGGTGAACTCATATAGTAGGATTATAAAAATTTAGATAATAACTATGGTTCCTAATAAACTTATGTAATTCATTACCCCCCACACCAGCACAGCCTGATAAATTAAAAAGAATTACATATACTATAAATGTCAAATCTGTAGTAAGTTATAAGGGATCTTAGACATAGCTAACTTTTTGAGATCTGGAGCATAGTTGACAACCACTCCGTCTCATAAAACATACTTTAGTACTACTACTTTTTGAAGGTAAATACCATGTTGGTGAGCTATAGGCATAACAAAGGATGATAATCTTAATATATCCTTTACTAGGTCATGAAGAATATTTGTTCTTACTATGATCATATTGATCATATTTAGAATGGAACATTGTAACATGTTCTACCAAAATCTATATTAAAAACCAACATCAGAAACCAAAAAAATCCAGGCATATCAGAAAATATCCTAAGATAAATCATACCAACATGTTCATTTTAAATCATCTTTCTCACTCATACACACACACTTAAAGTTTTACAACTTTGCTGTTAGTCCTGATGTACTAGTTTTACAACTTTGCTACCATCTTCAGAATTACTATAGCAGCAAAACAGAAGTATTTGTCCTCCTTGTGCACACTATAAAGAATTCAGAGGTTTTATTATACATCGGCAATAGGGAGCATATTAGAAATAAACAAAGAAATAACGAAAACCTAACTTGAAATTTACAAGTATAAAATATTTTAGGAATATAGAGTTTATTTAAAGGTGCCAGAGTTACATGAGATTATTCCAATTCATGCCTATATAAACCTCGATATATGACAGCTGGAGTAAAGCAAGAAGGATGGTGCAAAAGCACCATGATAGCAAAGTTTCTGCGTGAATGAAACACAGTGGGAAATCTGGGGATTTCTTGTAAGGGTGGATTTTGACTGGTTTATAAAAGAGAGGGTCAGGAGTTATGAGCTAAGTTATTGAGTTTCAGGATGAAATTCAAAGAGTCAGAAAGTCTACTGGGCACTTATAATCACAGATGATGTTTCATTAAAGATTAAATCCTTTTATCTATGTCCAGAGATCACGTCAGTTCTGTAAAATGAAACGAATGGATTAATAAAATCTTAATCCTGCAAACAAAACAATTTAATTTCAACAGCACCTTAATTAAGCTTGTATTTTATTGTGATACATACTTTGTTGCTCAGTTTTTCTGTTTTGAGATGTGTTTATAAAAATCATTTGATGGAAATACAGGAAGCTGTAAGGTCTAAAATTCATAGTTGTCATTTTTTAAAGGAATCTTTCAGAAATGATAATTAACCCTACTTAAGATCAAAAGCCCTTCTTAGCTACAAATATTTTAAATGATTCCTAATATTTTGGCTGTAACATGGTGAAAGATTTAACAATACAAAGATATAGTAGGTATCAGAGAGCTCAAGGTCAAGGGAATAAGCCCATTTGTTAAGGAAGAGATATGGATGCTAAGACCTAAATAAAAATCAAGAAATGGCAACTAGTGACATCTAGAAGGACAATGATACTGAGGACTGTGTCATTTTCTAAAGAAACTTTCTAAGTTCTAGGTGAGCAAAATTAGATGTCTAATATCAATAGTAAACTGGATTCTTCTATGCTCTAAGTCAGTGAACATGATCAGTTTACTATCTCTTGTTGAAATGACTGCAGAAATGGCAATTACACCTCTGACAGATGGTTTTAGGACCCAATTATTACAGGGTTACCTCAAGGAATTTAAAGAAGGCAGCTTCTTGGGGGTTGCTATAAAAATGTCTTAGAGAAAATACCAAACAGCATGAGCTATTTCAGGAGCATCATTCCCCTTTTATTCCTCATCACAAAGTTTAGCAAAGAATTAATGATGAACATGCATATGCCCAGCCTGTTAGCCTCTTTACCCTTCTTGCTGTTGGGGTTCTGCATTTTATTGGAGTAAAGATCAGGTTGTTTAGGGATGAATAATATAATAATCAAACTTATCATCTGGGCAAGTATAAATAATTTGGGGGACTGGTTCTTGCTGTACTTTATACATTTGTGTAGCATATTATATGAAACGCATTATGTTTTGTATGGAAAAGCTATACCTCCACAGTGGGGAGTTTTATCGAAAGAAATGGATGGGGTCAGGTATGGTAGTTCATGCCTATAATTCCAGCACTTTGGGAGGCTAAGGCAGGAGGATCACTTGAGGTCAGGAATTCCAGACCAGCCTGAGCAACATAGCCATACACATCTTATAAAAAAATCAGAAAAATTTCCCAAGCATGGTGGTGCATAGTTTCCCAGCTACTTGGGAGACTAAGGCAAGAGGATCACTTAGCCCAGGAACTTGAAGCTGCAGTGAGCTATGATGATACCAGCACACTCTAGCCTGGGCAACAAAGTGAGACCCTTTCTCAAAAAAATAAAGCAGAGAAAGGAGGGAGGGAGGAGGGAGAAAGGAAGGGAGAAAAGAAAGAAAGAAGGAAGGAGTAGACAATGTTCTCTATTTGCTTTTATAAAGATTTCAAGACCAAACTGTCTTTGGCATTCAGGTAGCCAAATGATTAACACAAAATGTCCTCAAAGCACAGGAAGGAATCTTAGAAATGATTTGGTCCAATCATCCATCCAGGATAGGAATTTCTTCAGTTTTTTAAAATAAGAGATCAATTTATTTTATTAACACTTTTTTTGCCAATGAGGTGAGGATATTTCTTCCTTTCTTCACTTCACCTTCTATGACTATATGATTAAAGGAGGTTGAGACAAGATTTCAAACATTCCTTCTTACTCATTGATCCTCAAATATTTGTTGCTAGCTGGAACTGAGAGAGCTGAAACATTATATGTGGCCTCATGATTAACTTTTTTCAGTGAAAAAGCTAAAGGAATAAGCATTCTTAAACCATAAAAAAAAAAAATCAACATTCGTACAGACCTTTTTGTGTTAAGACAACTTTTTAAAAAGCCTCAATCATATAACATTTAATAAGTACAAACAATCATCAAGAAAAGAGATTTCTTCATTTGTTTTTCTGAATGACTCTTTCTCAATGGGTAATCTTGGGTTTATGTTAATGATTCTGTGGTCACTGGAATATCACATTGCTATGTAAATTCACATCTGTGGTTTATTTCTTTTAATTGTTACTCATTTAGGTCTCAGATACAACACACTTCTCAGGTTTTATTCTTGTTTATGCTCTTTGTTCTACAGTTGCTGCTAAGGGAACCTATCTACGTCTGTAAATAATGCATGCAGCAAGGGATACAGATGTGACGTAGGCCTAAGACAGTTGTAGCAAGTAATCAAGGGAGCCTATATTTATTATACTTTAACATCCATGAAATTAACAACATATTAGAAAAAAATCAATTTGAAGGTTTAATTTAGGAGATAAGAAAGGTTTAAAGAGAGTGAGGTAAGGTGCTCTGAGTTTCAGCATAAGTTATATGTCTGAAGAAAGAAGGGTTACCTACATGGTATATGAAGTAAAACCAGCAATTATGAGTGAAAAGACTTATAAAGTTGCTCAGTGTAATTTGCTGAAGATGAATATACTTGTCTGCACTGTTATAGGACTTAATCATTTTTATTACTACTTCTATTTTGTCCATAGTAGTTAGGTACCGACTCGAGATGAAATGAGTTCTGTCTTCCAGATGTCTTTTTACTAGGGGTATGAAGAACAGACTATTCTATTCTTTCTGTGACATGCAGTCTATGTAGCCATAACCTTCAAAATCACCATATCATAAATTCATATCTACTTTATTATTCATTTTCACCCTTAGGTGTTTTTGACCATTTGCTGAATTTCAGATCTCTCTCCCTTTGAACACCTATTTGGTTTCATTATTTTCTCCTAATGCAGTAGTAGTTTCTATTTCGGAGAGACAAAATCTCATTTTGTTATTTTCACTCCATATTTCTAAGCTCTCTGAGCATCTTTATATTGCTTTGTTGCCCTCACTGCTATTTGCATTACCTTCTAATTTAATAGCATCTGTGAATTTCATTAATATAAGCTTTTCACTCCCTTTTCTACATCATTAATGCAGCAGCTGTATAAGGCAGGATATAACACTGATCCTGGTAGTACCTAGACACATTCCCCAACTTGATACATTGCCGTTTATGGTTTATCAATATTTTTTATGATTCTCCAGCCAGTTTTGAATCCATGTGATTCTGCTTATAGCCAGGACAATTTGAATTAACTGTGCACAGATGTCATGAGACACTACATCAACTGCTTCACTAAATTTAAGAAATACTACATGTACCATATTATTTCATTTACTGATATATTTAAAAAACATTTTCAGACTAGTTTAATGTTTACAATTCTAGTGATCTCTCTCTATATATTTATATCTCTTTTAATATTTGTACCATTATTTTCACAGGATGAATACAGATGACACCATAATCTTTATTTCTGAATGTTCTTTTTAAACTTTTAATTGTGGAATAAGTGCTGATTTACGGAAAAGATATAATGAAGAGTCCCCTTATTGTCTTCCCCTAACTTCTTCTAGTATTAATATAAAACTAAGGTAAATTCATAAAAAATAACATTGATACAATATTGTATGTATTAACTATAGACTTCTATTCAAATTCCACCTGTTTTCCCACTACTGCCCTTTTTCTTTTCTAGGATCCAATCTAGGATATCACATTGAATTTAGTGGTCATGTTGCCTTAGTGTCTAATGTCCTTTGTTTTTCATTACTATTATAGACTGAATATTTGTGTGTGCCTCCTTCACCTCCAAATTCCTACGTTGAAAACTAATCCTCCATGGTACTTAGAGAAGGGCCTTTGGAAGGGAATTAGGTCATGAGAGAGGAGGCCTCTCACAAAGAATTAGTGCCCTTATTAAAGTGATCTAGGGAGCTTTTCTTCCTCCCTTTAGCCCAGTGGGGTTCTAGCAAGAAGACAGAGTTCTACAAACCAAGAAGTAGACCCTCATTAGAGAACAAAGTTGATGTCTTGATCTTAGAATCCCCACCCTCCAGAATTGTGTGAGATAAATGTTTGTTATTAGGACACCCAGTCTATGGTGACAGCCCAAATGGAGAAAGATAATTACCATGACATTTTTGAAAAGTACTGGTCAAGTGTTTTGTAGGATGTTCCTCAATTTGGATTTGTCTGATACATTCTCATAATAAAGAGTAGAGCTGTATAAAGACTACCAGAGTAGCAAAATACACTTCACATTGCTTCATCCTGGGGATATATATTATTAACATGACTTAGCACTAATGCTGTTAACTTTGATCACTTGATTAAGGTAGTGTCTGCTAGGTTTCTCCACGGTAAGTTGGAATTTTTCCCTTACACTCTCTATTCCCTGCATTCTTACAGTGGGGGTTTATTATAATGCCACTGAGGTGGTAAAAACTGGCTTTTGGGGAACAAAAATGACTCACTCTTTAAATGCATAAAACATGGATATACATATAATACATAAACACATATACAGTATATTTGTGGTATTAATATTTCACTGGGTACAGGAAGGATATTAGGAAAAATGTCTTAAAAGGCCCTTGCATGTCTGTGTGCATGTAGAGGTAGGGAATAATAAAGATAAAATACTACTGTATTCATTGAAAGTAAGTCACTAAGCACAGACCATAATCAAGGGGAAGGGAAGTATGTTTTTCCTCCTAGAGGAGGAAGTAATTGCATATATTATTTGGAATTCTTCTGTAAGAATATATTTTTCTAAACATATATCATCATTTTGGTCCCTTCTCTGTCAATAATTTGGGTCTATGTTTCTGTTTGTTTGGATCATCCAAGAAGCAGATGCCAAGATGAGATTAGATATGCAAAAGATATATTAGGAGATTTATCTAAGAAAGGTAAAAAGGAGGGATCAAGGGAAGACAAGAGAGCCTTCAGACTGTTACCTGTGATGGAGAAAGGGAAGGGAGGAAGATTGGGTACGAAGAATCTCAGACCACAGCATGTTTCTAAGAAAGTTTCAACCCAGCAGACAAGGGAGTCCCTGAGTCAGAGTACCATTAAAGGGTCCTGCATTTCCCAGGAAATAACTTGCATTGGAACCATTACTATGTGCAGACACTGCCTACAGGAACACTTAGAAACCAGAGTCTTGGCAGGAACTCACAGTTGGGCTCTAAGGGCCCGCAACTGTGGCTATCTCCTCCCTGCAGCAGGAGATCTTAGTAGCATATCTTCATACCCACTATAGTCCCTAATTTTATAGTACTTTTAAGACACCAGAAATTATTTTTGTAAGATTACCTAATTCTTTTCCCATTCTAGGTAGTGTCTTTTTACTTTTCTAAACACAGCTTCCCTCTAAGACATTATTTAGAAACCATCCCTTTATTTTTCCACTTAAAAATATTGCTTTAGTGACAATATTTAGTGGACTACCTTAAATTAGATAACATCAAATTTGGAATTTTTTCAGCCACTATTTAAAAAAATATTTTTCTTCTCCTTTCTCTTACCTCTCCTCTGAGACTACCATGATACACATATTGGTAAGCTTGACGGTGTCCCACAAGTAGCTAAGGTTCTGTTAATTTTTCTTCATTCCTTTTTCTTTCTTCTCTTTAAATTGGATAACATTAACTGACTTATCTTCAGGTTTGTGGTTTTTCTCTTCTGCCTGCTCATATTTGCCACTGAATCCCTCCAGTGAATTTTCATATCACTTAATGTACTTTTCATATTTACAATTTCTATTTAGTTTTTATAATTTCTACCTCTTTATCAACAGGCGCTATATGTTTATACACTTTTTTTTTTTAAATTTTCCTTCATTCTTTGTCCATGGTTCCTTCAACTCATTGAGGTTTTTTATTTTTTTATTTTCTGAGACAGGGTCTCACTGAATCTCCCTGGAGTTGAGTGGCTGTGGCATCATCATAGCTCACAGCAACCTCAAACTCCTGAGCTTAAATGATCCTTTTGCTTCAGCCTCCCTAGTAGCTGAGACTACAGGTGCTCTCCACAACACCAGCTAGTTTTTCTATTTTTAGTAGATATGGAGTCTCGATCTTGCTCAGGCTGGTCTTTCCCGAGCTCAAGCAATCCACCCGCCTCCCTCCTCATAGGATTACAGGTGTGAGCCACTGTGCTCAGCCTTCATTTTTTTAAGACAGTTACTTTCAACACCTGATCTTCCCTATCGATTGTTTCTACAGAACAATTTTTTTAAAAAAAATTTCCTTTGAATGGGCCATATGTTTTTCTATATATACTTTATGACTTTTTCTATTGACACCTAGATATTTTGAGTATTATAAGGAGGAACTCTGAAAATCAGATTCTATCACCCTTCAGAAACTATAGATTTTTGCTTATTGAAGGCCACAGCCATCCATGTTGTCAGTTTTTCTTCTGTTACTGGTGTAATCAAGCATTGATCTTATTTATTTAATGGTCCTTCAGGGAACTACCAGGCTGACCAAAATGCATAACCCCTAAAATTTGTAGGAATGGATCCTTTCTGCCCACCCTGTTACTAGAGATGAGGTACTAGCCAGCCACTCTAGAGTGTGGCCAATATCCTTATGCCCATGGAAAAGGTTAAAAAAGGAAGTGAGGGAATTGATATCTGACTCTTGTGTGTCATTCTCTTACTGTACTTCAGCTGTGTCTCCCTGCATCAGACACTCTTCAGGTTGCTGTATGTGTTCCATCAGTTTATAGAGTTTTGGAATCATTGATTATGATAGCTTTTTTTTTTTTTTCATTTAATGTTAGAAGGACCAAGCTTTGAAACTTCCTATTCCATATTTTCCATGTTATCAGTCCTTTCCTTATACATTTTTCCATATTGATTGATGTGACAGTAAAAAGCCACACAAAGTGTAGAACTAAGAACTTTTTTTGTTTTTGAGATGAAGTCTCACTTTCTTGCCCCCAGTAGAGTGCTGTGGCATCATATCTCACAGCAACCTCAAACTCTTGTGCTCAAGCGATCCTCTTGCCTCAGCCCCCAAGAAGCTAGGACAACAGGCACCTGCCACAACATCCAGCTATTTTTTAGAGATGGGATCTTGATCTTACTCAGGCTGGTCTCGAACTTGTGAGCTCAAGTGATCCACCTGCCGCCGCTAACCCAGAGTGCTGGGATTACAGGCGTGAGTCACATAGCCATTTGGCCCTATAAATACACTTTTATTGTTGTGCGAAAACACTTTCAGAAGAAAGGCAGACAACAGCCACTGAACCAATTTTTTAAAATTTGTTTTGAGCCACTTTTAAAAGCAAAAAGTACTGCTATCTAAAAATCTAAGAACTATGCTTTGTCTGCATTTGAAATTTAAGAGTCTTTGCCATTGTTAATCTGTCATATGGTTTTATTTCTCCAATCCTTCTCTTATCTATAGGCCAAGAATATGGAAATAGCTCTACTGTTCCACTAGATAGCAGACTTATATCTTTAAAAATAATTTTTATTTTATATAATTTAAATGCAAATCTTATTAAAAATAAGGCTTGTTATGGATGGGGCTGGAACATATTCTTCTTAGCAAAGTATCTCAAGAATGGAAGAAAAAGTATCCAATGTACTCAGCCCTACTATGAAGCTAATCTAAAGCTTTCATATGAAGGCTAAAACCCAGTTATAGCACAAGAAATGGGGAAAGGTGCAAGGGAGGGGAGGGGAGGGGGGAGGATGGGTGGAGGGAGGGTGATTGGTGGGATCACACTTATGGTGCATCTTAGACGGGTACAAGTGAAAATTACTAAATGCAGAATATAAATGCCTTCATATAGTGATTAAAAGGCCATGAAAGCTATGTTAAATAGTTCAATGAAAATATTTCAGATTGTATATGAAGTCAGCGCATTGTGCCCCATTATTGCACCAATGTACACAATTATGATTTAATAAAAATTAAAAAAAAAAAAAGATAGCACAAGGGTTTGGCTGAGTCAGGATCATGCCCAGTCACAGTCCACACCTTTTCCCACCAAATCTACATTCATGCTCACTTTACACATAAAGAGGATGTGCCCTGCAGCACTTAAATGACTCGCTAAGATGGTCAAATGGCTGGTTAATGGTTGAGGGTGGCCAGCAAGCCTCTTATTGCGTTTCTCCTGGTTTCTGTCTAAGTGGACGAGGATGTGATCCTAGGGGCCCTGAAAAATGTCCTGTGATCCAAAGATGCCTTCTCCTGTATCTTCCCAAGTATATTAAGTTTTGTTTTAATGAGGAAGATACTCCTTATACTCCTTTTGTTCATAATTAGACATGAGGCTGAAAGTGAAAATATCCTTGAGAAAGGTATTGGCTTGAATTTGTGCTACGGTACTCTGGATGTGCCCACACCTTGCCAGCCAGTGGGTGCGAACAAGATCCCAGTAACATTAGGATCCCTGTTTTTCTGGCTTGCAACTCTCCCTGGCATAGACACAAGTAGATTGGGACTAACTTCTAGATTAGGCTTTGCTGGGATACCCAACCACACAGGGGTATAAATAACAAACAGGAACTGGGAGCAGAGCCACTAGAATCAAACTTTGCCTATTATACATTTTCTCAGTCCTGCATATACCCAGAGGAGTTTTAACAACCTAGAAGTTGCTCATTAGTATCAAGGACTAATTTTTCTTTGTCACTTCTCTTCTTCCATTCATTCAACAATTTTTACTGGGCTACCACCTCCTATGTTCCCCAAACTGGGGACACCATAATGAATAGGCATATGTGGCTCCTGGCCTAATGGAGCTTATATTCTGGAGGGAGACACAGGCAATAAAATAAACAAAGTCATATACCAAAGATTCACAGATTTTGGTAAGTGCTAAGTGGGAAAAATACAAGGTGTTATAATAAAAAATAATGGTAGGTATGGCCAAGGAAGAGCTCTGAGGAAGTGACCCTTGGGCTGAGACCCAACATATGAGGAAGGGCTAGAAATATGAGGACTCAAGAAAAGAGGGATTCCAGGTAGAAGCAACAGTGGGTGTGTTGACATGAGCTGACATGAGACCATTATGGATGAGCGGTGTTGAGCAAGGTGGGGAAAGCCAAGAGATAAATTCCTAAAAGAGTCCCATATTTTCACTGCTTTTGGATATATGTGGTATCCATGTATAACAGATACTATAGTGCTATGTCCAGATTCCTGCTAGGGTGAAGTATTCACCCAATGAGTGGTTGATGTTGGAATTATCGTGTGTGTGTGTGTGTGTGTGTGTGTGTGTGAAACAGAGTCTTACTCTGTTGCCTTGCGTAGAGTTCAGTGGTATCATTGCTCATAGCAACCTCAAACTCTTGGGCTTGAGCCCAACTCTTGCCTCAGCCTCCCAAGTAGCTGGGACTATAGGGTGTGCCACCATCCTTGGCTGGTTTTTCTATTTTTAGCAGAAATAGGGTCTTGTTCTTGCTCAGGCTGGTCTCATACTACTGAGTGCAAGCAGTTTATCTGCCTCAGGCTCCGAGAGTGGTAGGATTACAGGTGTTAGTCACTGTGCTTGGCTGACATGGGGATTCTTGACCCTATGTGGGACAGCTGTGAAGAACCCTTTCAGCTCTTTCAGGATTCGCCAAGGTCTTTGCCTAACCCTGCATTCCTTTTTTCTTTATAGGCTTATCTCCTGTAAGCACAACCCAATAAGCATTCAGTATAATCTCCATCTTAGAGATGATTTCCAGGTACTTCAATCTGATATAATTAGTACTGGGTGTAACCCTAGAAAGCTGACTCTGAAATGAGATTTTTGGATATAAGTTACCATTTGTTGATGGTTGACACTAATTGTCAATGGTGGAATAGCCTCTAGCAGGCAGAGAAGGTGAAGTTCTAAAACTTTCAATAGTGATGTATCAGAGTGGGTAGATATGAGTGGAAGGAGGGCTGATGCAATGGCACTGGCTATTGGGAGGTGTGAGAAAAGTGGTGACTTTAATGACTATGGAATTGGGTCACTGTTGCTGAGTTTCACTGATTCCTTGAAGAGTGGCAATGACAGGCTCAGGGTGATTAATTGCCATTACAAGGCAAAATGTGAAAGCCAGAGGGTCTGTTTCCTTGGCAGCATTTAAGGAAAACCTAATCTCCTGCAGCTGGAGGGCAAACAGAGTAGAGAACCCATTCTTAAGAGTAGTGGAGCATGTGAGAGGGTCAAATTCTCAAGCCTTTGTAGGTCTCCTTTGCCAAGGTTAAGACTTAACAAGGACGGAGAAGGACCTACCACTTGGGATGGGTATATTTGGGTAGAGGTACTTGAGAAATTTGAACTCCCAGAGTCTTCCGAACCTGCTGGCCCACAGAAGTTGGCCATGGCTCTTGTTAGAAAATAGTGGTTCTCCTTCCCTTGCATGAAAATCACACAGAGGACTCAAGTGAGGCAGATGACTTATAAGACATTGTGTTACTCTCTCAGCATCTACATCCATTTCCCCTTTTTACAATTCAACCAATAATGAGGGTCAAGTTATATTATAACCAGGCTTGGAAGAGCTAGACCTGCTAAGGAAAGAGAAGGACTTGTGTAGCAAGGGATCTGTAGGGTTTAGTCCATATGCACCAGCAGGAGCTGGGAGAGTGTGCATGGGAATGAATCCTGAGGAATGGAACATAAATTCAGATAAGGGAGAGTCTACCAATATGGGATTCTGTGATACATAATTTAACACATTAGCAAGGATTCTAGGAGATGGAGCTAACATGCTTCTAGAATGGCTTTCAGAAGCTTGAAGAAAATGAGAGCCCACTTACACTGAGTGAAATAGATTATACGACAGATGACAGAAGAACAGATCAAAACACCCAGAAAAGTGGGCATGCTAAAGTGGATATGTTATGTGAGACCAGAAGACCCTGATTCAGTCCCACACGGTCTGGAAGGGCAGAAGCATTGATAAGAATCTCAATAAGGTTTGGTTCCTACAGGCTGGAATGCTGGTAGGAGATGTGGTTATAGAAGGAGGCTCGCTGACAGCAACTAGGATGCTAGGATCCTGAAGGGTAGAGCTCAGGTGGCTGGCTCAAGGTGGATGAGATGATTACAGTGAGCAGTTACAGCCAGAAGAATAGGCAGGGGCCAGTCTACAGAAAGATAAGGGGCTTGTTAACAGATTGTGGAGCATGGTGCTTCTCCTAGAAGTTGTAAGGGCAGCCAACAAGGGTATTGCTTAGTTTACACAAACCAAAAGAAACAAAAGACCAAGAGGCTCATGGTTGCCACCCCAACAAAAATTTGCAATCTCTTGTCAAGGGTCTAGACTTGAACTCTTTCTCAGACACAGACCCATTGGTAAGGAGAGGCTGGCCCGTAGGAAGGATTTACAACATGACAGCAGTGTAGTTAGTAGCAGTAATTCCCACCCCCATCTTCCCTCCAAGGACCCACTTGCTCAGGGAACTGTGCACTGGGAAAGGAAAATAACAAGCTCTTTCAATGATTGTTAGACACAGACGCTAAACTGATCAGGGACCCAAAGTGTCAGCATAGTTCCACTTTTAAAGTTAAGTTGCACGGGGGCCAGATAATAAAGAAATCCTGGCACAGAACTAGACTGTAGTGGTTCCTTTGGATCTAGGCCCACCTCTTAATTGTTGCCCTAGACCCTAAATATGTAACTGAAACAGACTTCGCTGGGAGTTAGCAAAATCTCCTTGACCTGAGGGTAAGAGCTGTTATAGCAAGGAAAGCCAAGGAAGCCTCTGTCACAACTTCTCCCCCCGCCCCCACCCAGAGATGAATCAGAATCAGATATATCCAAGGTATCAAAGGATTAAAGAAGGTAAGAGTGGTCATATCTCCATTTCATTCTCTCATCTAACCCTCTACCCCTAAACAAGTTGGATCATGGAAGGTGACAGTGCAATGACTACTATAAACTTAGCCAAGTGGCTTTCCCAATTGTAGCTCTGAGCCAGAGGTACGTTTCTTTGCTGGAACAGATTAATACAGCCTCAGGTTAGGTATATGGTCATTAATCTGGCAAATGTATTCTCTTACCTCTTTGTTAGAAAACATAGTAAGGAACAGGTTACATTTGGTGTAACAGACAAGAATAGTAATTTATGATTTGGCCCCAGGGCTATGTTAACTCTGCCCTATTGACTTGTATAGTGAAGAGACAGGACCATCTAGATAGTCCTTAGAATATCACCATGGTCTACTATATTGATGATACTACATTAATCAGACTAGATGAGCAAGAAGTGGCAGGTATGTTGGAAGTCTTGGTAAATTGCATGTCCTCCAAAGTATGGGAAATAAACCCTATGAAGATTAAAAGAGTCTGTCTTTTTTTTTTTATATTTTTTAAACATTTGTCAAGCACTATTCTTTTTTTTTTTTTTTATTAAATCATAGCTGCGTACATTAGTGCAATCAAGGGGTACAATGTGCTTGTTTCATATACAATCTGAAATGTTTTCATCAAACTGTTTAACATAGCCTTCATGGCATTTTCTTAGTTATTGTATGAAGACATTTGTAT
>CAUYRH010117208.1:0-11029 GCA_963574655.1 Perodicticus potto | reverse complement strand
GTAAATAAATTCTGACTTACCACTACTCCTGTGGTCCATAGATTCCTTCTCCAAATTGCTGAGACCAAGAATCTGAAACTCCAGCATCAATAGTAGCTGGGACTACAGGCGCCTGTCACAATGCCTGGGTTTTGTTTGTTTCTTTGTTTGTTTGTTTGTTTAGCAGGCCCGGGCCGGGTTCGAACCCACCAGCCTCAGAGCATGTGGCCAGCATCCTAACCCCCTAACCACTGAACTATGGGCACCCAGCCTTCTCTTTTTCTGTGGTTTTTTTTTTTTTTGAGACAGAGTCTCAAGCTATTGCCCTGGGTAGAGTGCCATGGTGACATCACAGCTCACAGCAACCTCCAACTCTTGGGATCAAGTGATCTTCTTGCCTCAGTTATTTGTATTTTTAGTAGACTCACTCTAACTCAGGCTGGTCTCCAACCCAAGAGCTCAAGCAAAGCACCTGCCTCCGCCTCAGCCTCCTAGAGTGCTAGGATTACAGGCATGAGCCACCACACTAGGCCTCTTTTTTTCTTGAGACAGAGTCTGACTCTGTTGTCCTGGGGTTGAATGTGGTGGCGACATCATAGCTTACAGCAACCTCAAATTCCTGGGCTCAAGTGATCCTTTTGCCTCAGCCTCCAGAGTAGCTGAAAGTACAGGTACCTGCCACAACACCCAGCTAATTTTTCTTTTCTTTCTTTCTTCTTCTTCTTTTTTTTTTTTTTTGAGACAGAGTCTCACTGTGTCACTGGGTAGAGTGCCATGGCCTCATAGCTCACAGCAGCCTCAAACTCCTGGGCTCAAGCGATTCTCTATACTTAAGCCTCTCAAGTAGCTGGGAATACAGGAGCCTACCACAATGCTCGGCTAGTTTTTCTACTTTTTTTATTGAGACATAGTCTCACTTTTGTCACCCTCAGTAGAGTGCCCTGATGCATAGTTAATAGCAACCTTGATACAGGACAAGTGGCTTCCCAATCAGCTTGTGGAGCTGGAGGAGGGTGCTGACTGGCTGCCTCCCCTTGGCGGTGTTGATGTGGTGGCAGCGAGTAGAGGAACCAGCGGGCTGGAGGGTAGGCGGGGGGTGGGGGGGTGGTCCCTGCAGGAAGCTCCAGTAGCCAGAAGGGCCAGACAACTGCTAGGGAGACACCAGGACCTTAGCTTTCCCTCCCCTTGTGCTTATGGCTGAACAGGAAACCCCCACTGTCGAAGCTGGTCAATTTCATGTACATTTTCTAGGCCTGGGAATGAAAGGCATCCTAGCTGTTCATTCACGTCCCAGACACGCTGTCCCAGACAGGCTAAATGTAACTACTGAGTGTCCCAGATATGCTAAATGTAACAACCCAGTCCTGCTAAATGTAACTACAGATAGCCCCATGTAACTATATATACCCCTAGACAAAGAGCCCAGGACAGACTGAGAGGGAGAGAGAGCTCTTTTCTCTCCTGACTTGAGTTTTCCCACTCTGCCAGGAGCTCTGGTGTTTTTGTATTATTTTCTATAAATAAAGCCTGTCTCACCACTGATCTGTGGTCCACAGATTTATTCTTCAAATCACTGAAACCAAGAAACTACTGAAGACGAACTGGTATCAACCTCAAACTCTTCCACTCAAGTGATTCTCTTGCCTCAGCCTCCCAAGTAGCTTAGCTATTTTTTTTGTTGTGGTTGTCACTGTTGTTTAGCAGGCCTGGGCCGGGTTCAAGTGTATGTGGCCATTGCCCTACCCACTAAACTGCAGGCACCAAGCCTTGGTTGCAGCTTTGTCTTTTTTTAATTATTATTACTATTTTAGAGACAAAGTCTCACTTTATCGCCCATGGTACAGTGCTGTGACATTACAGCTCACAGCAACCTCCAATTCTTGGGCTTAGGCTATTCTCTTGCCTCAGCCTCCCTAGTAGCTGGGACTACAGGCACTCGCCACAACGTTGCAGTTTGCCCCGTGGGTTCAAACCTGGTACCCTCAGTATGGGGTTCAAACCTGGTACCCTCAGTATGTGGGGCCAGCACCCTACCCACTAAGCCATGTTGTAGGCCAACAGCCCCTAAAAGACCCGAGTCTGTCTCAACCTGTCTTGGCCTTGGTCCCCAGAATGCCCCCCCTCTTGGGTTAATTCTGAGAACAGGTTTCTGACAAGGAAGTTCTCTGAGTTCCCTGACCCCCCCTGGCTGTGGTTGAAACAATGGTGAAAACTCACTCAAGCAGAGTTTTCCAAGCTATAGAGTCTCCCAAGCCAAGTTAGTTTTCATGCCGACTGTCCTGATGCAACCCCCTGTGCCAGCCCCCTGACTGTAGCCCCACCCTAAGCTAACTGCCATGATGTAACCCCCTGAGCTAACCACCTGACTGTAACCCCGCCCTATAACCAGCCCCTTTCTGCTTTTTTACATGCTTGCTTTGCCACATCAGCACAAAAGGGGTATTAAAAATCAGCCTGTACTGCACTTAGGGGCCGTTTGCCCTTTGGGCAGCAGTCCACCTGTGCAGATGTAATAAATGACAACCTGATTTGGGCCTTTTGCCCTTTGGGCAGCGGTCCACCTATGCAGGTATAAATAAATCATCACCATGTGATTTGACCCTAAAGTGGGGGTACACTATTCTTATGGGTGGCGTAAGTTACAACAGCCACAGGCACAGCCCTTGGTTGCAGCTTTGAAGGCACGTGCTTCCAGCCGTTCCCTGTAGTGCTTCAAAATAGGGGGCGGGGCCTGAGGCCCTAGTCAATCAAAAGCCTGAGGTGGCAACTGTCCAATCAGGCTCCCAGTGGAAGAGAAAGGGGCAGCTGCTATAACCACGTGGTCTTTCTCTCAGGGGTCAGTTCACCAGGCCTTCTGAAAGGTGGGGGTGGGGAGGTCTGTGCTGCATCCTCTATTGTCCTGTGACCTGCAGGTATTGCAGCATCTGTAAGGAGAACGCTGGGAAAACATGGAAGTCAGGACATGGTGAGTGCATGGGGTTGGTCGTTCGGGGGGTTGGGACTGGCTGTGGGACTCCTAGGCTGTCCTGTGGCAGCTCCAGAGCTTGTGGACCCAATTTCCTGCTGGTGAAGCTTGGCCCTCAGACCCTTCCTGCCAAAGGGTGGTGGCTATAACTGCACCCAGGACCTCAGTTGTCCTGTCTTTTTCATTCACACGTGACCTTGTACTTCCAGAAGCCCTCTCCGGGCTGCTCTGCACCTGCAGCGCGGTGTCTCCCCTAGACTGTGCGGTAAAGACAGGAGAGTTATAAGGGGAGAATCCCAACTCACTGGCATTTTCTGTGGAGTCCCCAGTCTGTCCTTTTCTCTTCTAAAAATTAAACTAAGGCACCATTAAAATACTAAAGAGTTTAATAAAGCCAATGGTGATTTATAAGTCAGCAAGCTCCTAGCCATGGTTTGTGTTTGGGAGTCCACAGGAGGAGCTTGAAGGTTTTCATGAGGTACATAAGGAAGCAAACCACATTCAATAACTGATTGGTTGCAGTTTTGTAGTCACCTTTATTGGACTATTACGGCTGCTATTTTGTGGTTATTGTTGAGTACAGGATAAAAATGGGATGATAGCCTCGGCGCTGGTAGCTCAGCCGTTAGGGTGCTGGCTACATGCACCGGGGATGATGGGTTTGAACCCAGCCTGGGCCTGCTAAGCAACAGTGATTACAACAACAACAACAAAAAACAGTGGGACATTGGGGCAGGTGCCTGTAGGCCGAGCTACTTGGGAGACTGAGGCAAGAGAATCACTTGAGCCATGAGTTTGAGGTTGCTGTGAGCTGTGATGCCATAGCACTCTACCGAAGGCAACATAGAGAGATAATGTCTCAAAAAAAAAAAAAACCCAAAAAAACAAACAAAAAAAAAAAATGAGGGGGTGATAGTGTTAGATAATTGCAAAACTTCATCTCCCTATCCCAATTACCCACTGAAAATTTCAAACTTATGGCCCGCCCCTACCGCTCTTCTCGCCAGAGCAGTAACTCCTTATTGGCTATTCTACCATCCCGTCACCTCCCCCAACCGAACCTGTATAAGGTGCCCTTGTCTTTTGCTGTCTCTCTTTTCCCTCTCTTTCCCATATCTATCTATCTCTCTCCTCTCTCTTCTCTCTCTTCTCTCTCTCCCTTTCTCCCTCCCTCTCTCTTTCTCTCTCTTTCTCTCTCTCTCTCTCGCCTCCTCCATAATGCTGCTCTGCAGCATCCCCCGCCAATAAAGACCTTTCATACAAGCCTTGGTGGTCTGTGAGGTTTATGTCGGTTGAGTGCCCCCCTTTCAGATAGTCCATGAAAGAGGCCAGTCCGGGGACCACAGAGGTGTTTATTAAGGAAAAGAGCAGAAGTGGGGTCTGAACCAGAGTCAGCCCACCACCTCCCCGTTCCAGGTGTTTTTATCAAGCTTATTGGTGGAGCTAAAATGTGGAGGGATGACCCCTTGTGGAAGGGTACTCCTTGGGAGCTGTGGTGTAAAGTCCTTGATCTGTGATATTCAATGATGTTTTGCAACATTCTGAGAACATGGGGTTTGGCCATTGTTCTGCAGTTTCATTTTTGGCCCAGTTCCTCTAAATGGCTAACTCACTAAAATGGCTTTGCTTATCATAAGGAAGTATCTAGGGTGTGAGGGTCTCTCTGCCACAGTTATGAATCAGAAGTTAATTGGCAGCTTGTGGTTAGTTAAATCTAAATTTTGTTTCTAAATCAGATATTTACAAAATGCTAAATTTCTAAGTTTTTCCCCATATTCTCAAATGTGAACTTTCACTCACCAATTCGCATAATCCACATTTTGTCCTTCATTGTACTTTTCACAAAGTAGGGGGTGTTTCTTTTTTTTCCTTTTATTTAAGGTTGCTATAAGCTATGACACCATGACACTCTACCCAGGGCAGCAAACGGAGACTATGTCCCAAAAAATAATTTTGTAGACATAGCTCACAGCAACTTCAAACTACTGAGCTCAAGCAATTCTCTTGCCTCAGCCTCCCAAGCAGCTGGGACTACAGGCACCTGGCTGTTTTTAGAGATGACAGTCTCACTCTAGCTCAGGCTGGTCTCAAACCAGTCAGCTCAGGCAATCCACCTGCCTCAGCCTCTCAAGTGCTGGGATTACAAGTGTGAACCACCATGCCTGGCCTTAAAAATAACAATTTCTTTCTTTCTTTCTTTTTTTTTTTTTTTTGGAGACAGAGTCTCACTATGTCACTCTTGGTAGAGTGCCATGGTGTCACAACTCCCAGCAACCTCCAACTCTTGGGCTTAAGCGGTTCTCTTGCCTCAGCCTCCCAAGTAGCTGGGACTACAGGCACCCGCTGCAACACCTGGCTATTACTCCCTACACTTCTTTTATTTATTTATTTATTTATTTATTTATTTATTTATTTATTTATTTATTTATTTATTGAGACAGAGTGTCACTATATTGCCCTCAGTAGAGTGCTGTGACATCACAGCTCACAGCAATCTCAAACTCTTGGGCTCAAATAATTCTCTTGTCTCGTCCTCTGGAGTAGCTGGGACTACAGTTGCCTGCCACAACACCCAGCTATTTTTAGAGATGGGGTCTCTCTCTGGTTCAGACTGGTCTTGATCCTGTGAGCTCAGACAATCCACCTTCTTCAGCTTCTCAGGGGGCTAGGGTCAGAGGCATGAGCCTCCACGCTCGGCCTCAGGTATGAAATTTCAATCTTACAATTTCTGTGATGTTATAATTTTTTTAATTAATTAATTTTTTATTTTATTATTATTATTTTCTTGAGACACAGTCTTACTTTCTTGCCCTTGGTAGAGTGTCATGGTGTCACAGCAACCTCAAACTCTTGGGCAACCTCAAACTCTTGCCTCAGCCTCCTGAGTAGCTGGGAGTATAGGCGCCTGCCACAACATCAGCTATTTTTTTTAACTTTATTCAAATTAATATGAGGGTACAATCTTTAGGTTGCATTATTCTCACTTCCAGGGTAAAGTTCCATTTGTAGAAGCACCCCACACCCAAGGGGTGTGTTATACACCCTCACGATGTGCATGTTGGGTAAGTTCCCACCTCAAGCTTTCCCTCCCTCCGCCATATGTCTACCCCACTCCCACCTGCCGCTTCCTTCTACCCCTCAACTGGACCATAATAGTGTTTTATTGTTCTTAGGGAATTGTAATTGTTTATATGTTGATTTCATATTAGTATGGAGTACACTGGATATTCAGCTTTCCATTCTTGTGATACTTTACTAAGAAGAATGTATTTCAACTTTATCCAGGCAAATGTAAAAGATGTAAAGTCTCTGTCTTTTTAATGGCTGCATAATATTCCATGGTATGCATATACCACAATTTGTTGATCCATTCATGGGTTGATGGGCACTTAGGTTGCTTCCACGGCTTGGCTATTATGAATTGGGCTGCAATAAACATTGGAGTGCAGATGTCTTTGTGGTAAAATGAGTTATGTTCTTCTGAGTAGATACATAGTAATGGGATTTCAGGGTCACATGGAAGCTCTACACTTAGATCTTTGAAGATTCTTCATACTTCTCTCCAAAAGGACTGTATTAGTTTGCAATCCAGTAATGTAGAAGTGTTCCCTTCTCTCTACATCCATGCCAGCATCTGGTGTTTTGGGACTTTGTGATGTGGACTAATCTTGGTCGGGTTAAGTAATATCTTAGAGTGGGTTTTTTTTGGGGGGGGAGTGGTTTTGGGCCAGGGCTTTAAGGCTGGTGCCCTACTCCTTTGAGCCATAGGCACCACCCTTTAGAGTGGTTTTGAACAGCATTTCTCTGATGATTAAAGATGATGAGCATTTTTTCATGTGTTTATTGACCATTCATCTGTCATCCTCAGAGAAGTTTCTGTTCAAATCACTTGCCCACTTATAGAGAGGGTTGTTTGCACTTTTCTTATTGTTTAATTTGAGTTCTCTGGGCTCGGCGCCTGTGGCTCAGCCGGCTAAGGCGCCAGCCATGTACACCTGAGCTGGTGGGTTTGAATCCAGCCCGGACCCACCAAACAACAATGACGGCTGCAACCAAGAAATGGCCGGGTGTTGTGGCGGGTGCCTGTAGTCCCAGCTTTTTGGGAGGCGGAGGCAAGCGACTCGCTTGAGCCCAAGAATTGGAGGTTGCTGTGAGCTGTGATGCCATAGTACTCTATCCAGGGTGACAGCTTGAGGCTCTGTCTGAAAAAAAAAAAACAAAACTTTTTTTTTGAGTTCTCTGTAGATTCTAGTTATCAGGCCTTTGACAGATTAATAACATGCAAAAATCTTCTCCCATTCTGAGGGCTGTCTCTTTGCTTTGTGATACTCTTAGCTGTGCAAAACCTTTTTAGCTTAATTAAGTTCCAGTTTTTTATTATTGGTGTTGCTGCAATTGCTAGGGGGAGGCCTTCCTCATAAAATTTTTCCCATCTTCAAGTGTTTTCCCCATACCATATTCTAGAATTTTTATTGTTTCATGTCTTAAATTTAAATCTTTTATCCAATGAGAATCAATTTTTGTCAATGGTGAGAGGTGTGGGTCCAGTTTCAGTCTTCTGCATGTGGATAACCAGTTTTCCCAGCACCATTTGTTAAATAAGGATTCTTCCCCATTGCATGTTTTTATAAGGCTTATCAAAGATTAGATGATGATATATGTTGGCTCAGCACCTGTAGCTCAAGTGGCTAAGGTGCAAGCCACATACACCAGAGCTGGTGGGTTTGAATCCAGCCTGGGCCTGCCAAACCACAATGATAACTACAACCAAAAAATAGCCAGGAGTTGTGGTTGGTGCCTGTAGTCCCAGCTACTTGAGAAGCTGAGGCAAGAGAATTGCTTAAGCCTAGGAGTTGGAGGTTGCTGTGAGCTGTGATGCCACACTACCCTTGAGGCACTGTCTCAAAATAAATAAGTAAATGACAATATGTGGCTGGGTTCATCTCTAGATTCTCTATCCTATTCCATAGATCTGTATTTCTGTTTTTGTGCCAGTACCATGCTGTTTTGATTACTATAGCCTTGTATTATAAACCAAAGTCTGACAATGTGATGCCTCCAGAATTGTTTTTCTTTCTTTCTTTTTTTTTTTGAGACAGAGTCTCGCTATGCCACCCTCGGTAGAGTTCTGTGGTGTCACAGCTCACAGCAACTTCAAACTCTTGGGCTTAAGTGATTCTATTGCCTCAGCCTCCCAAGTAGCTAGCACTACTGTTTTTGTTGTTGCAGTTGTCATTGTTGTTTTACCTAGCCCGGGCTGGATTCGAACCTGCCAGCATCAATGTATGTGCCACTAAGCCTAGGGCACCTCTCCCAGCTATTTTTTTTTGTTGTAGTTATCATTGTTGTTTAGCAGGCCCAGGCCAGGTTCAAACCTGCCAGCCTTAGTGTATGTGGCCTGCACCCTAACCACTGAACTACGGGTGTCAAGCCAGGAATTGTTTTTATTTTTAAGAACTATATTTGCTATTCAGGGTTTTTTCTGGTTCCATATGAATCAAAGTACTATTTTTTCAAGATCTTTAAAGTATATCATTGGTGTTTTAATGGAGATTGCATTAAATCTATAGGTTGCTTTGGGTAGTATGGACATTTTAACGATGTTGATTCTTTTTTTTTTTTTGAGCCAGTCTCACTATGTGGCCCTGGGTAGAGTGCTATGGCGTCTCTTGGGCATCTCTGTGAGTGCTCTCAGACTTAAGTGACTCTTTTGTCTCAGCGTCCCATGTAGCTGGGATGACAGACACTCACCACAACGCCTGGCTATTTTTTTGTTGCAGCTGTCGTTGTTTAGCTGGCCCAGGCTGGGTTTGAACCCGCCAGCTTTGGTGTATGTGGCCGACACCCTACCCATTGAGCTATGGGCACCACCGATGATGTTGATTCTTCCCAGCCATGAACATGGCATGTTCTTGATTTGTTGACATCTACTATTTCCTTTATCAGAGTTTCATAATTCTCTTTATCGAGATCTTTCACTTCTTTTGTTAGATGTACTCCCATGTATTTCATCTTCTTTGGTGCTATTGTAAAAGAAATAGAATCTAGGCTACTGATTTGTGGGTATTGATTTTGTAACCTGAGATGCTGCTCTATTCTTTGATTCACTTCTAAGAGCTTTGTAGTTGAGTACCTGTGGGTTTCTAAGTAATAAGATCATACCTCCTCTGCCCTCATTTGGATCCCTTTGATCTCTTTCTCATGCCTGATTATGGTAAGACTTACAACACTGTGTTTAAATAGCAGTGGAAGACAGTGGGCATACTTGTCTGGTTCCAGACTTGATTGGGAATGCTTTCAGTTTTACTCCATTCGATGTGATATTGGCTGTAGGTTTGCTGTAGATAGCCTCTATCTGCTTAAGCAATGTTCATTCTAAGCCTATTTTTTTGAGTGTTTTTATCATGAAAGTATGCTGGATATTGTCAAGCCTTTTCTGCATCAATTGAAAGAATCATATGGTCTTTGTTTTTGATTCTATTTATTTGGTGTATTATATTTATAAATTTGTGTATGTTGAACCAACCCTGTGTCTCTGGGATAAAACCCACTTGATCATGGTGTATAACCTTTTTAATGTGTTGTTGTATTCTGTTTGCTAATATGTTGTTGAATATTTTTGCATCAATATTCATTAATGATATTGGTCTATAGTTTTCTTTTTTTGTTGGGTCCTTTCCTGGTTTGGGGATGAGGGTGATATTTGCTTCATAGAATGTGTTGGAGAGGATTCCTTCTTTCGCTATATTTTACAAAAGTTTATGCATGGTAGAACTAGTTGTTCTTTGAAAGTTTGATAGAATTCTGGTGTGAAAACATCTAGTCCAGGGCTTTTCTTTTGGGGGGGATTTTGTATAATGCTATTTCAGTACTATCAAGTCCTGAGTGCAGGCACTGAGCCTTCTTTTTGATTCTTTTAGGGACTTTAGACATTTAGTTATGTGGTCATAGAATTCTTTTTTTTTTTTTTTCAGTTTTTGGCCGGGGCTGGGTTTGAACCTGCCACCTCCAGTATATGGGGTCAGCGCCCTACTCCTTTGAGCCACAGGCACCGCCCTAGAATTCTTTTTGGAATAGTGGGATAATTAGACCCTAAGAACTTTGGTCATGACAATGTGTTATTTATTTATTTCTATTTCAGAAACTGTTGACATTCAAGGATGTACCCATAGAATTCTCTCTGGAGGAGTGGAAAAACTTAAGACTCTGCTTGGCAAAATTTGTATACGGATGTGATATTAGAGATCTCCAGACACCTGCTCTCTGTGGGTGAGAATAACTTACCTCCAATATCTATAATATACCTCAGGTTTTTTTGGTTTGCTTGGTTGTTTGTTTGTTTTTGAGACAGAGTCTCAAGCTGTTGCCCTGGGTAGAGTGCCATGGCATCACAGCTCACAGCAACCTCCAACTCTTGGGCTTAAGCAATTCTCTTGCCTCAGCTCCCACGTAGCTGGGACTACAGGCACCCGCCACAAAGCCTGGCTATTTTTTAGTTGTAGTTGTCATTGTTGTTTGGCATGCCCAGGCTGGATTGGAACGCATAAGCTCCGGTGTGTGTGGCTGGCGCGTTAGCCGCTTGAGCTATAGGTGCCGTGCCTGTTTGTTTGTTTTGTTTTGTTTTGATACAGAGTCTCACTTTGTCGCCCTTGGTAGAGGGCTGTGGCGTCACAGATTACAGCAACCTTCAGCTCTTGGGCTTAGGTGATTCTCTTGCCTCAGCCTCCTGAGTAACTGGGATTATAGGTGCCAGCCACAATGCCCAGCTATTTTTTTTGTTATTGTGGTTGTTGCAGTTTGGCCAGGGCTGGGTTTGAACCCACCACCCCCGGTATATGGGGCCAGGGCCCTACTCACTGAGCCACGGGTGCCACCGTATTTGTTTGTTTTTTAAAGACAGAGTCTCACTTTGTCACCCTTGGCAGAATACGGTGGCGTCATAGTTCACAGCAACCACAAACTCTTAGGCTCAAGCGATTCTCTTGCCTTAGTCTCTTAAGTAGCTGAGACTACAGGCGCCTACCACAAGCCCCGCCCCCCCCTTTTTTGAGACAGAGTCATCCTTGGTAGAGTGCATCATAGCTC
>CAUYRH010117206.1:0-19737 GCA_963574655.1 Perodicticus potto | reverse complement strand
CCTGAGTTCAACAGATCCTTCTGCCTCCAACTCCCAGATTATAAGCGTGAACCACAGAGTCTGGCCTATCTCATTCTGTTAATCCCACATAGACAGATTTTTTTTCTTCAGTCCTTAAACACTAATTTTTTTTTTTTTTTTGCCTTTTTTTTTTTGAGACAGAATCTCACTTTGTCGCCCTTGGTAGAGTGCTGTGGCATCACAGCTCACAGCAACCTCCAACTCCTGAGTTTAGGTTATTCTCTTGCCTCAGCCTCCGGAGTAGCTGGGACTACAGGTGCCTGCCACAACGCCTGGCTATTTTTTTTTTTTTTTTTTTGCAGTTTTGCCGGGGCTGGGTTTGAACCCGCCACCCTCGGTATATGGGGCTGGCGCCCTACTCACTGAGCCAGAGGCACCGCCCACTAAATTTTGTTGTTGTTGCAGTTGGGGCCGGGGACAGGTTCAAACCCGCCACCCTCGGTATATGGGGCCGGAGCCCTACTCACTGAGCCACAGGGGCTACCCATAAACACTAAATTTTAATTCTTTGAGGGGGCACGCTGTTCCTGGAGGTACTGCAATACCAGGACGATGCATGGACTGGACAGAGCAAGCTCCTTGTTCATTTTCCTGCTCCCCAAATCCATTTAACATGTTGTCTATCCTTGGATCGAATATTAAACTGATCAGAACAGATACTACACTTGATCATGGCCAAAACGCCGAGAAGCGATAGACAGACTTTTAAAAGCACATTTTAGGTTCGGCGCCTGTGGCTCAACGGGCTAAAGCGCCAGCCATGTACACCTGAGCTGGCGGTTCGAATCCAGCCCGGGCCAGCCAAACAACAATGACGGCTGCAACCAAAAAATGGCCGGGCGTTGTGGCGAGCGCCTGTAGTCCCAGCTACTTGGGAGGCGAAGGCAGGAGACTCGCTTGAGCCCAGGAGTTGGAGGTTGCTGTGAGCTGTGATGCCACTGCCACGGCACTCTATCCAGGGTGACAGCTTGAGGCTCTGTCTCCAAAAAAAAAAAAAAAAGCACATTTTACCTACAGATTTCCATGGAAACCAACCAAGAGAAATCAGAAATCAGACGCCTTGCCGTGCCATTTCTATGCGGATCAGAATCAATGTCGCGTTTTCATTAAGGGAGCATTGTTTTTCCAACAAGGTCTCAGTGTTTACACAGCAACAATTTCCTCAGTAACAATTCCTCCAGATAGTTTTATTTAAAACTTCCTAACTTACATACTTCACCAAACTGCTTTCAAAATCTTTCAATCTTTTTTTTTTTCTTTGCAGTTTTTGGCGGGGGCTGGGTTTGAACCCGCCACCTCCGGCATATGGAGCCGGCACCCTACTCCTTGAGCCACAGGCGCCACCATCAGTCTTTTATAGTGGAAGTTGAAGTACCGCCTTTATCTGGGCTCGAGAAGTCTAACTGTAGCAGGGAAGTGCCGCGAAGGCATCCTTTGATGTGATGCGCACATTGCTATACACCTTGGCTACAAAGCTGAGCCCGTGCTTTGAAACTGCCAAGAGCCGGTGCCTGCCATTTGGTGTATTACCAGCATCGCAACATGGGTACGGGAAGATGCTTTCTCCCTCTATTTAGCACTAAAAGGAGTTAAAAAACAAAGCCCCCCCTCCCCCAAACAAAAAACAAACCCAACAGGCATCAAAACCGTCTGTGCGCCTAGGGAAAGCGCGCCAACCACACAAAGAAAAGAAGGGGGGCTACTGGGATTCAAAATCATTTCGCCGGGACGTACACCCTCGTGGACCTATCGGAGTTAACTGCGCGCTTGGTCGTGGCCAATAGACATAGAGTTTCTGGTCCAGATCCGCCCTGAAGACTGATAGACATTCACATGGCCCAATAGAATAGTATGACGCTAAAGAATCAACCAATACATTTGGGAGGTGGGTGGAGTGTGGGCTAGGGGGTTGGCGGTGCCGTGTCATGGAGGCTCAGTCTCTGAGCAGCCATTGAAGGGGTAGGAACTTCGGGTGTGTGTATATGTGTGTGTGTGTGTATGTGTGTGCGCGCGTGCGTGCGTGTGTGTGTGTGCGCGCTAGTGTGTAGACAAGGAGGTGGGGGCAGCTGAGTTAGAGTCCCAACTCCTTGGACTCCATTTGCTATTCTCTTCTTTCTCCCCCGCACCTATATGGTAGTAGTGGGCGTTTATATTTGCGTTTCTTTTCATTCATTTCCATCTCTCTTAAAATTTTGGGGCAGGGGGTAGTGGGGAAGGCAGGAAAGGGAAAGGGAGGAGAGTAGTAGCAGAAGAGCAGGAGGACATGGAGATGAAGAAGAGGATTAACCTGGAGTTAAGGAACAGAGCTCCGGAGGAGGTGAGATGACTCAGCCCCCACCCCTTCCCCGCCAGCCCTGCGTGCGGAGGGTCGGGTTTCTGGTGGTCTGGTGGGTGGGTTGGGAAAGGTAATAAATTAACCCCCACTTGGGGTTAGGGTTGGGGACCACGTTGAAGTTTTAAATCATTAAATTTCTCCACTTAAAATGGCGAAGGGTTTAAGTTTCTAGGGGCGTTTTTGTGGGTGCGCGGGGGCTTAGCCCCGTTTCGTCTGGCTTGGGGTCTGGCGCCCTGGCCTCGTGGGGGCGGCAAGCCGGGCGGAGCGGGCGCCCCGCCGCTTCGCTGCCGGCGTCCGTCCTCCGGGGCCCGACAGCGTGGGCGCGACCCCGTAGTCCCACTTGCCCCTGCCGCGACCATCGCCGCCTGGGAAGTTGGTACAACTTTTCTGCAGTGCTGCCAACTCGCTTTTCGGGGGGCAGAGGAGGACTCCCCCGGCCTCAAGGCCTGTGGCGACCGACACCGCGCCGCGCGGGCCGGGGTCTCTGGCCGAGTCCATGCGGCGGCGGCGGCGCCGCCCGCGGAATCTGGGTCAGCGCGGGGGTCGGACCGCGGGCGAGCTTGGGGACTCGTCGCGGTGACCCGGGGTGAGGAGGCGACGGGAGGCGCAATCCACTTCTTTCCCTGCGGCGTGACGATGTTCGGCGTGCCGCGTGGTTGGGGCCGCTGCTCTGAATTTGAGCCCTGGGGACAGTTTCTCGAAACTCAGCGGATGCCTCGTAGCAGTGTCGTGGTTTAAGGACGGGCTCGGCGAAACGAGCTGCTGCGCTCTCGCTGTGTCGTTTTAGTTAAAGAGACGGGTGGGGAGGGGCCCCGCGAGGCGGGGTCGCAGGCAACTTGTGGGGGGCGGGCGGGCGGCGCCAGGACCGGGCCACCCCATTTTTTCTCGGGGAGTCCCCGCCCGGTGTGGCGTTTCCCGGCAGTCGGAGCGACAGGTCTCGAGAGCGGGGCCCGGGGCTGGGAAAGCGGCGGCGCCTTGCTCCTTTAAACCTCCACGCCCTGGCATTGGAACATGTTTTTATATGTTATTTACTCCATGTTCCTAAGTGAGCTGGGCGGTGCAGACCAGCGTGAGGATGAGTAGGGTCTGTCTGGGCTTTCGAGTTCAGCAGGCTGACTTTCTTTTTTTTCCTTTTTTTGTCTTCTGTATTTCTGAAATTGGCAGGGGCCAGGGAGGAGGAAACAGTCACTTGCTATCAAGGGTCATGTCAGAGAGAACTTGAAGTTTCAGAGCTTATTCTTAGAGGTTTCGGGAGAAAGCAGATAAAATGAAACTTTAAAAGCCCCTCTCAGAAGCACGATTCAGAATTATTATTATTATTATTTTTAAAAACGTCGTTGTGTCTCGGATTGAAAAAGTGGACACTCCCGCCTCCCGCATTCTTTTACTTAGTGACCGTAGTAATTTCTTTGCCAGTTTTGGGGCGTGCAGGACGTTGCCTTTTTGCAGCTTCTTCCGCTGTGGTGTAATAACGGTCTTATATTTATATAGGTAGTTTACAGAGCACTTTTCACGTTTGTTACTTACCTTCCTCCTCTGACAAACTTGTAAGATGGACTGGATTCTAGAGTCCAAATTAGCAAATAGTCTCAGCGCAGTCTACTCAAGTGGAAGAATTGGTTTTCTGACCCCCAATCTGGTAGCCCTCTCACCACTCCGAGTCCAGGCGCCCCTCTGCCACAGACTGACCCCAGGCCGGTCAGTCTCGCCGTGTGGGGCTTCCTTTCCTCTTCTCCAAAAGGGAGATCCTGTTGCCCTCTCTGGTCAGAGAAATAAACATGTCGAAGTCGTATTCGACTAGAGAAGGTGGCGTCCTTGTTGCTAATTTTTAGCCCTTAAATACCTCCAATGTATTTTTGTGTTGGAGATAGAGAACAGACGGCCGACACCGGGAAGTATTGTTACTACAACTCTGACTTAATAGGGCCGCTAGCGACTTCCCTCTAAGAATGGGAAAAAGTCCACAGAAATGCTACTGGAGTGACAGGGAGAAATAACATTTTGTCAAGGATGTATTGTTCTGGGTGATATTGTTTGACCTTGATGTTAGAACAAATAACACCCTAAAGCTGGGCTGTTCCAGAAGGATCTTTATAACATTTCTTCATGAAGGGTAACAAGTTTTAGGTTTTATTGAGATCGGATGGCATTTACCTTAGTTGTCTAACCAAAGATTAGTGGGTTTGAACTGAAAAAAAAAATGATTAAACAGTTTTCTCTTTTGTTTTTTATTTTTCATAAAATGTATGACTCAAGAGTTTTCCCTCCTTAAATTTTAGGGCAGCTTACTTGAATCTTCTCCCAGTAGCCCACATATATACCCTCTCTGCATCAATATATGTCTGATATTGGCTTGGTGCCTGTAACTCAAGTGATTAGGGCATCGGCCACATACACTGGGGCTGGTGGGTTTGAATCCAGCCCGGGCCTGCTAAACAACGATAACAACAATGATAAAATAGCTGGGTGTTGTGGCAATCGTACTCTACCAAGGGCGACATAATAAGACTTTGTCTCAAAAAAATATATACGTGTGTGTGATGTTGAAGTTCCTTATCAGGGTCAGAAACAGGTTTCACACGAACCTCTTTCTTTTTGTTTTTTTTCTTGTAGAGACAGAGTCTCACTTTATTGCCCTTGGTAGAGTGCCGTGGTGTCACACAGCTCATAGCAACCTCCAACTCCTGGGCTTAGGTGATTCTCTTGCCTCAGCCTCCCGAGTAGCTGGGACTACAGGTGCCCACCACAATGCCCCACTATTTTTCTGTTTTTGCAGTTCTGCGGAGGCTGGGTTTGAACCCGCCACCTTCCGTATATGGGGCCGGCGCCCTACTCGCTGAGCCACTGGTGCTGCCCACACATGAATCTCTTTCAGAGTTTTGGTGGTGGTATCATTTTTTTTTTTTCTTGAGTCAAGGTCTGACTCTGTCACACCAGCTAAAGTGCAGTGGCCCCATCATAGCTCACTGTAACCTCAAACTCCTGGCCTCCAGCAATCCTCCTACTTCAGCCTCCCAAAGTGCTTGTATTATAGGTGTGCTTCTACCCAGCCCAAAGTTTTGTTTTTAATGCCTCAGTGATTTGAAGCAGGCATTGAACTTCTTAGTCCAAGTGTAAATTTAAAAGATTGCTCTGAAGTCAAATTGACTTTAGATTGTATATCAATTTTGGGAGGAAATGAAGCAGCTCTGTGTAAGAGGGTTGGTGGTGTTTTTGTTTAATTTTTTTAAACTGATGGGTAGTCAAACTTGAGATTGGTTGTTTTTTCTTTGTTTTTTTTTGAAACAGAGTCTCACTTTGTTGCCCTCAGTAGAGTGCTCTGGCCTCATAGCTCACAGCAACCTCTAACTCTTGGGCTCAAGCGATTCTCTTGCCTCAGCCTCCTGAGTAGCTGGGACTACAGGTGCCCACCACAACACTTGTTTTTTTTTTTAGAGATGGGGGTCTCGTGTGAGTTCAGGCTATCTACCCACCTGGCCCTCCCAAAATGCTGGGATTATAGGTGTGGGTCAGTGTGCCTGACCCTGGCCCTGAAATTGGTTGTTTTAATGTTCAGGTCTATTGCTAAACAGATCGTAAACTAAAGAATCATTAATATGTTTCCTCTTACAGGTGACAGAGTTAGTTCTTGATAATTGCCTGTGTGTCAATGGGGAAATTGAAGGCCTGAATGATACTTTCAAAGAACTAGAGTTTCTGAGTATGGCTAACGTGGAACTGAGTTCACTTGCCCGACTTCCCAGTTTAAATAAACTTCGAAAAGTAAGTTGACATTAGCATGAGAGCATCATGATTTCATTGCCAAAGCCTATTATGTCTAATTTTTGGCCAAATGAAATGATCATTCTGTCAGTTAATTAGAAGTTTTTAAGTTTCTAAAGGTAAGGATTATGGTCAAGGAGGATTATGTAGGATCTTGGAAACAGCTCTAATATTGCTTTTGGGCTCAGCGCCTGTGGCTCAACCGGCTAAGGCGCCAGCCACGTACACCTGAGCTTGCGGGTTCGAATCCAGTCTGGGACCGCCAAACAACAATGATGGCTGCAACCAAAAAATGGCCTGGCATTGTGGCAGGCGCCTGTAGTCCCAGCTACTTGGGAGGCACAGGCAAGAGACTCGCTTGAGCCCAGGAATTGGAGGTTGCTGTGAGCTGTGATGTCACAGCACTCTATCCAGGGTGACAGCTTGAGGCTCTATCTCAAAAAAAAAAGAAAAAAATATATTGCTTTTGAAATTTAAATTGAGTAGTGGAATTGCTTTATGACATGAATTTAGATTTAATATCTCCTAAATATTTTTCTCTGAATCATAAAATCCAGATGTTATGCACCTGGAACTAACTCTGGGATGGGAACCCATTATACGTAGTATAAAGAGTCTAATATATTATTTGGCAGATGGAGATGGGAATTTGGAAATTAATGATTTGTAGTGATAGTATTTTGAAGCCAGGGAGAATGACAGATGTTTCTCTTCCTCAAATTGTTATACTTTAAAATTTATGATCTGATGCCTTCACTATTCTTTATTTTCTTCCCATGTTCAATATATAGTTGGAGCTAAGTGACAATATAATTTCTGGAGGCTTAGAAATTCTTGCAGAGAAATGTCCAAATCTTACCTACCTCAATCTGAGTGGAAACAAAATCAAAGATCTCAGTACAGTAGAAGCTCTGGTAAGTGGAACGGTTTTGTTTCTGCACTTGCTTTTTTTAGTTAAATTTTCTGAGATTTGTTTGTATCTTATCTTTTTTTTCTTTTAAGACAGGGTTTTGCTGTATAGCCTGGGGTAGAGTACAGTGGTATCATCATAGCTCACTGTATCTTCAAACTCCTGGGTTTAAGTAATCCTCCTGCCTCAGCCTCTTGAGTGGCTGTGACTTCAGGCATGTACCAACTTGCCTGGCTAATGTTTCTGTTTTTCTGTAGAGATGAGGGTCTTACTCAGGCTAGTCTTGAACTCCTGGCCTCAAGCAATTTCTCCTTTCACCTCAGCCTCCTTGCCTCCGAAAGTGCAGGGATTACATTGGCCTGGGTCTTTTAAATTTCTGTTTAACTCTTGAAACTTGTGAAATTTTCATATGTTGTGATCTAGACCATTACTGTTTTCTTTTTCTTTAGAGTAAAAAAATTTTTTTTTTTTTTAAGATAGTGTCTCACTTGGTTACCCTTGGTAGATTGCGGTGGCGTCTCAGGTCACAGCAACCTCAAACTCCTGGGCTCAAGTGATCCTTTTGCCTCAGCCTCCCAAATAGCTGGGATTACAGGAGCCCACTACAACACCCAGCTAGTGTAAAACATTTAGATGACTTTTTAAATCAGTGAGAAATTTATTTTTGTCATCAACTTCAGGAGTCAACTGTCTGGTTTTTAAATTTCTGGTATTTTCTTAACTTCTCCTTCCTTCTTGATTATTTTTTGAGTTATTTTATTATGTACCCCATTATTTGTGGGTATGAGGGAAGAAAAGGAAGAAGTGAAACTCTGAAAATTGTTGCTCTGATTTTTAAAAGATTGAGAGGAGATCAAAATTGTTCAAAATAAGCTTGTCTGTGGATTTAAGTTGGCTCCAATATTGTTGTTGCCTAATTATGAGGACAATTAAGTTCATGAACTCATCCTAGAAAAAGTGTTATATACCTACTGCTAAACATCACTACAGTCGCCTTTGAAGTCCTCCCCTGGGGAAGCCGGGCACTGATGCTGGTGCCCAGTCTACTCTTGAGGGCGACAACTGCTCTGATGGCCATTCCAGAAAAAGAGTTCCAAAAGAGCCAGGGGTTAACTGAGAGAGGTGGTTGTATTGGATATAATAATCCTGAAATTCTAAAAATCTAAAAATTATTCTCTATTTAAAATATATATATTTTTGGGTCATGAATTAAAAAGAAATAAGATGATATTTTAAATCTTGACTATAAATATTAACTTTACTTTTCCAGCAAAATCTTAAAAATTTGAAAAGTCTTGACTTGTTTAACTGTGAGATCACAAACCTGGAAGATTACAGAGAAAGTATTTTTGAACTGCTGCAGCAAATCACGTACCTAGACGGATTTGATCAGGAGGATAATGAAGCACCAGACTCTGAAGAGGAGGATGATGAGGGTAATCATTCTTAATGCTCACAAATGTCTCATAATTATAGCCTCCACTTTATCTGTGCAAATTATATTGGGCCTAGAGATTTACATGTGAGAAAAACCACAACTAGGTATTAGTAAGACAAGAAAAATTTAAATCTTACAGCTCTAGCCTTTATTTCTTCTTTCAGATTTCTGATAGTTTCAAGGAACTTAATGATTATTATAACATGATGTTCTGTGAAATTTTACATCTATATAATCTTGTATAATCACCACCCAGTAAAAGTGGCAACTTCCTAAATAATGGTTTTTTTTAAAAAAGAACCATTCATAAAAGCCCAAAAGTAGAAACAACCCAAGTGTCTATGTCTATCAACTGATAATAGATTAAGAAATAAAATAATTTATAATTTCTTTTTTTTTGTAGAGACAGTCTCACATTATCACCCTCAGTAGAGTGCCATGGCGTCACACAGCTCACAGCAACCTCCAGCTCCTGGGCTTAGGCGATTCTCTTGCCTCAGCCTCCCGAGTAGTTGGGACTACAGGGGCCTGCCACAACACCCGGCTGTAATTTACAATTTCTGTGTAGTATTATTCCATCATAAAGATGAAGTATTGATATCTGCTACATGAATGAGCATTACAAATGTTCATTACAGGCTGTGCCCATAGCTCAGTGAGCAAGGGCGCCAGCCACGTACACCTAGGATAGCAGGTTCAAACCTAGCCTGGGTCTGCTGAGCAACAATGGTAACTGTAGCCAAAAAATAGCCGGGCATTGTGGCGGGCGCCTGTAGTCCCAGCTATTTGGGAGGCTGAAGCAAGAGAATTGCTTAAGCCCAAGAGTCTGAGATTGCTGTGAGCTGTGATACCACGGCACTCTACTCAGGGCAGCAGCTTGAGACTCTGTCTCAAAAAAAAAAATATATTCGTTACAGCACCACCATATTCTCTGTAATGCTGTGTGGGCAGTTCGTTGTAGATGTGATCATATTACTAGTCTTGAAACCCTTTAATATTTTCCTGTTGCCCCTGAGACATTACAAGACCCTTCATTATCTGGCCTGTTTTTTTCTCTAGCCTTTTCTTCCTCAATAACAAATTAAAGTATCGTACCAAACTCAGTGAAAGGAGCCTGACACAGAAGGCCACATATCGTTTGATTTCATTTGTAAGAAAGGTCTAGAATAGACAAATGCATAGAGACACAAGAGACACAAATTAGATTATTGTTTGCCAGGGGCTAAGAGGAGAAGAAAGTGGGGAGCAACTACTAATTGTGGGCTTATTTTTTATTTTTATTTTTTTGCAGTTTTTGGCTGGGGCTGGGTTTGAACCTGCCACCTCCAGCATATGGGGCTGGCACCCTGCTCCTTTGAGCCACAGGCGCCGCCCCTACTTTTTATTTTTTTCATTAAAAAATTTTTTTTATTTATTTATTTTTATTAAATTATAGCTGTGCACATTAATGCAATCATGGGGTACAATGTGCTGGGTTTATATACCATTTGAAATATTTTCATCAAACTGGTTAACATAGCCTTCACTGCATTTTCTTAGTTATTGTGTTAAGACATTTTGTGGGGTTTCTTTTTAAGGTACTGAAAAATATTCTAGAATTAGTTAAGATTTTTAGATAAATGGATGGGATGTGGAATAGTTTTTTTTTTTTTTTCTTTCCTGGTTGAGAGTTGCCAGATTTTTTTCTTTTTTCTTTTCTTTTTTTTTTACAATAGTTGTTAGTAATGGGACACCGCTTGTTACTTGTTATTAGTGAGTGAAAAATTTTTTACTGTTAAAAGAAATTTGGTGTATAAACAATATTATAAAATGATGACACCATGGGCAAACAGGTTTTGAAGTGTCCATAAAGTAATGTTTTGATGAAAATCTATACATTGGATAAATATCAGTTATTAGGAAATCATACTTCACAAGCAATACATTTGTTCTAAAATGGAAATTAAAAAAAAAATCACCCTGAGATACTTTCCAACCATTGACTTCTGACTAGAAGAAGTTTGAAGTGATTGGGCATGGTAAAAAGGATCAACGTAACTAGCAAAAAACATTTGCCCAGCCATTTTAAAATATTTTTATAGATGGAGATGAAGATGAAGAAGAGGAAGAGGAAGATGAAGCAGGTCCACCTGAAGGATGTGAAGAAGAAGAAGAGGAGGAGGAAGAGGATGAAGATGAAGCAGGCTCAGAATTGGGAGAGGGAGAAGAGGAAGTGGGCCTCTCATATTTAATGAAAGAAGAAATTCAGGTGAATAGAAGCATCTTATCTACTAGGTATAGGGCTAAATACTGTAAAAAGTATTTTGCAGAAATCTGAGAGTTGTTTCTAACTTGTAGGCATGCATATATTTGTCTGCTTGTCTTTTTTCTCATTGTCTACCTCTCCAGATAATCATAAAACACCTTTTTTTTGAGATAGAGCCTCAAGCTGTCACGCTGGGTAGAGTGCTGTGGCATCACAGCTCACAGAAACCTCTAGCTCCTGGACTTAAGCAATTCTCTTGCCTCAGCCTCCCAAGTATTTGGGACTACAGGCGCCTGCCACAATGCCCAGCTGTTTTTTGGTTGTAGTTGTCATTGTTGTTTGGTGGGCCCAGGCTGGATTTGAACCCGCCAGCTCTGGTGTATGTGGCTGACGCCTTAGCTGCTTGAGCTACAGGTGCCAAGCCATAAAACACCTTTTGATTTTACCAGGTGGATAGCTTTCAAATCCATTCTACCCTCAGTGGTATGGTATAGGAGAAATATTTTATAAATGTCTCTGAGCCTCAGTTTCTGCATTTATAAAACTGTGATTATACCAACTTCATAGGATTGTCTTAAGGATATAATGAGATAGTATCCTTAGTATATGAAGTACATAGTTCCCGGCATACTATAGGCACTTAAGAAAACTTAAGCTAATTATCTCTTGCTTGTCCTTTTGTAGTAGCTTTCTATTATTTATTTATTTTTATTTTATTTTATTATTATTTTATTATTATTTTTTTGGCCAGGGCCAGGTTTGAACCCGCCACCTCTGGTATATGGGGCCAGTACCCTACTCCTTGAGCCACAGGCGCCACCCTTTATTTTTATTTTTTGAGACAAAGTCTCAATTTGTCACCCTTGGAAGAGTGCCGTGGCCTCATAGCTCACAGCTACCTCAAACTCTTAGGCTCAAGTGATCCTCTTGCTTCAGCCTCCTAAGTAGCTGGGACTACAGGCACCTGCCACAATGCCTGGTTTTTTTGGTTGCAGTTGCCATTGTTGTTTGGCAGGCCTGGGCTGGGGTTAGAACCCACTAGCTCCGGTGTATGTGGCTGGCGCCCTAGCTGCTGAGCTACAGGCGCTGAGCCCTATTTTTTTTCTTTCTTTCTTTTCTTTTTTTTTTTTTTTTTAGACAGACCCTCAAGCTGTCACCCTGGATAGAGTGCCGTGGCATCACAGCTCACAGCAGCCTCCAATTCCTGGGCTCAAGCGAGTCTTTTGCCTCCACCTCCCAAGTAGCTGGGACTATAGGCTCCCGCCACAACGCCCGGCCATTTTTTGGTTGCAGCCGTCATTGTTGTTTGGCAGGCCCAGGCTGGATTCGAACCCACCAGCTCAGGTGTACGTGGTTGGCGCCTTAGCCCATTGAGCCACAGGCGCCGAGCTGCTATTTTTTTCTTAAGCAGTCATTCCTTCCTCTTAAACTTCAGAACCTTGATCATGTTTCTATTGCCTAGGGACACTTTTGTAAAAATTGCCTACTTTCTAATAGATGATGAGTTTCTTAAGGGGAACAGCCCTTCATTTTTGTATCTCAGCATCTTAGATATTGACTGACATATAATAGGCTCATGGGAAATGTCAGCTAAGTAGGACAAATGATCTTTAGTCCCTGGGATTTTAGGTAAGTTATTTTCTCCTAATGCTAAATTGGGGTTTATTTTCATAATTTAAAATAATTTATGGTAGTAAATATAACATCTCTTATTTAGGCTGGAAATTGTTAGTATTCTTATTTGTTCTTCTACATTGGTTAGATATTAATAGATAATATCACTGATTAATGATAATTTTTTTGATATCATTTTAAATATAAAACTAGGGTAGAAGAAATAGGACTTAAATTTGCTTGAGGCCTTAGTGAGTTGGGAGCTCTATAATAATGAAGAATGGAATATTTAATATTTTAAGTATTCAGAGTCAACCTGCTCAATATGAACATTTTCCCCTAAATTTTTAGTTGGTAAAAGAATAGACTTTTATTCTTTTGTATTTGAACTTTTATTTTCCCTGCTAATAATTCTTCCTTAAGTCTAAATTAAGTAATTTAAAAATTACTTTCAACTAACTGTAAATGTTTAGGTTTATTATTCCATTGAGTATTAGGAAATACTAAACAAAAATGACATGTTCACTCACATATAGAGCAAAACTCTCTAAGATAATGTATACATTAAGTCAATATAGAGCAAGCAGGGAACACATCGGGTTTTTTTATTCATGATGAGACAACTTGGGAATGTTAAAAATGAAGCATTGTTTTTAGAAGCCAGATCCGGCTCAATGCCTATAGCTCAGTCAGCAGCAAGGGCGCCAAGCACATACACTGGAGTTGGTGGGTTTGAACCCAGTGCGGGCATGACAAACAATGACAACTACAACCAAACAATAGCCCGGCATTGTGGTGGGCGCCTGTAGTCCCAGCCTTTGGGAGGCTGAGGCAAGAGAATCACTTCAGCCCTAGAGTGTGAGGTTGCTGTGAGCTGTGATGCCACGGCACTCTACTGAGGGCGACATAGTGAGACTCTGTCTCCAAAAAAATAAATAAATAAATAAATAAAATAAATAGAAGCTAAATCCCAGGAGAGGCTTAAGAGGTTCTTGAAATTTAAAAAGAAATTAGAAACAGGAAAGCATAGTGATAAGCTATTTTTCTTTTCTTTCTTTCTTTTTTTTTTTTTTGTAGAGACAGAGTGTCACTTTATCGCCCTCTGTAGAGCGCTGTGGTGTCACACAGCTCACAGCAACCTCCAACTCCTGGGCTTAGGTGATTCTCTTGTCTCAGCCTCCCGAGTAGCTTGGACTACAGGCGCCTGCCACAACGCACGGCTATTTTTTTGTTGCAGTTCGGCCGAAGCCGGGTTTGAACCTACCACCCTCGGTATATGGGGCCGGCACCCTACTCACTGAGCCACAGGTGCCGCTGCCCTCAAGTGTTTTTTAAAATTATAAATGTTTAAATATCCAATTTTGTTATTCCCTGCAAATTAGAGATGTTTAAAATGCTTCTTCTGCTTCTTTTTTCTTTCTGTTCTAATCCTCTTTCCTGCCCTTCCTCTCCTCCATCCCTCTCTTTTATTTTATTCTACTTCAGTTTAAGGCTATAGTTTCTTCTGATTTTTATTCCTTGTGCTTCTTGTAGCTTATGGTATTCTGGTATGAAGATGCTTTACAGTGTTTCAGTTGGCTGTGTAAGAATGATTATAAGAATCATGCAGTTAAAGGCGGCACCTGTGGCTCAGTTGGTAGGGCACTGGCCCCATAAACGGAGGGTGGTGGGTTCGAACCTGGCCCCGGCCAAACTGTAAAAAAAAAAAAAAGAAAGAACCATGCAGTTTGACTGACTGGCTGTAGTGGCTCATACCTGTAATATTTTTTTTTTTTTTTTTTTGCAGTTTTTGGTCTGGGCTGGGTTTGAACCCACCACCTCTGGCATATGAGGCTGGTGCTCTACTCCTTTGAGCCACAGGTGCCACCCCATCATACCTGTAATCTTAACACTTTGGGAGACCAAGGTGGGAGGATTTCTTGAGGCCAGAAATTCAAGACTAGCCTAAGCAAGAGACAAATTTTGTCTCTATAAAAAAATTAAACAATTAGCCAGATATGGTGGCATGTGTCTGTAGTCCCAGCTTCTTGGGAGGCTGAGGAAGGAGGATTGGGAGGCCAAGGAAGGAGGGAGGATTGCTTAAGCCCAGGAGTTTGAGGTTACAGTGAGCTATGATGAAGCCACTGCACTCTAGCCTGGGTGACAGAGTAAGACCATGGGTCAAAAAAAGGAAGAAAAACTCCAAAACAAAAAATGTAGTTTAGTTTCTCAGGGACTTATAGGTAAATGTTGGAAAAATAGGTTGTTTAGTATTTCTAGACACAAATAAGATGTGAATATTGTGAAAAGGGATGATTATCCAAGTTTTCCCTAGCTACCCAGTGGTTCTTGACATTTACCAATTAGAGTATTTTTGAAGAGCACTAAACTTATGTAGCATTGGGAGACCCTAGATTGGTTCAGTTTTTTTGAACATGTGTAGTACCTCATCTGTCTGGAATGTAGCCATTTGGAACATAGCCAAGAACAAAGCAGTAAGTATAAAAGGTTTGCAAGCTGCCAAAATAAAAGTAACATGAGACATTTTATTCTTAGGAGAGAGTTCAAGCTAAACCTATTTTCTTTTTATATTCAATTATGTTGTAAGCTTGTTGATCCGTTTTCTGATTCCATAGTAGATTAAAATTGACATAGTAATTGCAAAAGAGAGGACATAAAAACTAGGAAAAGAACAACTCAAAATGGAGACCAGGGTCTTATTAAAAAGGAGAAAATTATCCTACGCATATTAATAATCTTGGCGGGAATTAGTATATATTAATGGTATAATGTTCAAGATCAAAATGGTGAGCATGAAATAAATGGTGATCATCGTTATGCAAAAAAAAGGTTTAAGTTAAGTCCAGCATAAAATGGTAGAAGCACATGCGGTGTACTTTAGACTGTATTTATATTACAGTTCTTCAGAGTAAAAAAAAAGATTATAATGCTTTAAGGCAGTGTTTAATTAGGAGTGGGGAACCTCTGGCCATAAGGCCATATGTGTCCTTGTAAGGCCTTAACTGCACTATTTTGACTGAATCTAAATTTTACAAAGCAAATCCTTTTATTTTTATTAATACATTTTTTGTTTGTCTTTTATATTTTTATTTCACAATGAAATAATCTTCTCAGATTGGCACAGTTAGAACATTATTGAGCTATAAGGGCTACATTGACAGCTGCTATGCTACAGCTGCATGAAGCTGGTTGGTGAGACTTTATGGGGGCTGAGTACTGCAGTCTGTTATCAGCTTTTCGTGATGGTGTGCTGTGTTTCTGTTTGAAGTGGAATTTGTGGATATTGCACAGCTCTACAGTATTTTTAAATTTTGTCTGCTTAGGCCGGGCGCGGTGGCTCATGCCTGTAATCCTAGCACTCTGGGAGGCCGAAGTGGATGGATTGCTTGAGCTCACGAGTTACAGACCAGCCAGACCCCATTTCTACTAAAAATAGAAAATCTGAGGCAGGAGGATCGCTTGAGCCCAAGAGTTTGAGGTTGCTATAAGCTATGATGTCATGACCTCTACTTAGAGTGACAGCTTGTGACTCTGTCTCAAAAAAAAAAAAAAAATTTTGTCTGCTTACCAGCCCATCATGTTAAAAAAGACCAAGAGAATGCTGAAGGAAGAAAACAAATTTCTAGTGAGGATTGGGAATTACAGTATTATCTTATTTCTGCTAAAGATAAGGTGATTTGCTTGCTTTGTGATTCTGCAGTATCAACATTAAAGAAATCCCATGCACACTAGTATTATAACACTCTTAAGGACCACACATATGTTAAATTCAAGGGAGAAGTGCAGAAGGTTGTATTGCAAAAATTAATATATGAAAAGCAAGAACAATACTTTCAAAGGAGCAATTAGACCTGCAAATAATGTTACTGAAGCAACTTGTAGCTTATATACTTTGGGAAAAAAGGGAGCCATGCAGTGATGTAAAAAAGGTGAAGGAATGCATTGTCAAAGTTGTAGGATGCTTAGACTCCGATAACAATTCAAAGTACAAACAACTGCCTCTGTCAAGGAGAACTGTAACTAATCGGCAGCATGAATTAGCCTTCAACTTAACAACTTCATGTAATACTTCAAAAAGAAAATATAGGTTATTAAATTGCTTGGGATGAGTCAACTGAGACACTGACTCAGCACAGGTTTTATACTTCATTCTGGTTGTAACAGAAGATTTTCTTTGCTGTGAAGAATTAACTGGCTTTGGGCACTCTTGTAAACAGGACAGCGGAATAGGTATCTTTAACACCTTTCAAGGTAAACTTCGTGAAATTAGACTGAATTTGGTAAATTTAGCGAGAATGTGTACAGACAGTGCACTTTCCATGACAGGAAAACATGAAGGGTTTATTGCTCAGATAAAAGTATTAAGAGATCCAGATCCTCTCATTTATTTACTTTTATTTTTACTTTTTTTCAGTCTCATTTATTTTATTGTATTTTGCATCAGCAACATCTCTGTGTTAAAGCTACTTTTTGCAACAAGTTGTAAGGATTGTTAACTTTACTGATGCAAATGCAACATGGCATCCTCAATTTTGTAACACTATAAAGTTGAATGATGAGGTATTCAGTGTGGATTTGCCTATCTTCTTAAAGTGAGAACAAAGATAAAAGAGAACAGATGGTTAAATTTTATGAAGAACAGAATTAGCAGTGTGAATTATTGAAAAGATTTCTATAGGAATGCAGCATCTCTGTGTGACATGTCAAATCAAAATGATTTGAATATTTTTTGTAAGGTAAAACTTAGTCTATATATGATATGTGACAAAAAAATCCAGGCATTTCGAAAAAGCTATCTTTTTTCAAAACACTTCTTTGAAATGAAATTGCAGATGAACATTTTCCCCAGTTAGCAAAGTTCACTGATTAGCAGGATGATATATGTGAATCACTTGAAGAATATACAGCTGTTATAGATCTGTTAGTTGGAGAATATAATAAAAGGTTCACTGACTTTGAGAATCGTGACATCACACTCAAATTAGCATTTCAGATTCACCTAGTAGATACTACCAAAGCACTACAGATAGAATTGACTGAGCTCTCAGTGGATGACTTTTGAAAGTCATTATTTGAGGCTAAGAAAGCCAGTTAAAATATAGACAAGAGTGGTAGAACACCTCGGCACCATGCCCAAAAGTTTTCTTGCTTTTATTGCTGTGAATCTACATTCGCCTACCTAACCCAAGTCAAGATCTCGTTAATGTCACAAATGACCAATACCCATCTAGCAGATCACCTAAAACTGTGAACCTCCATACTGCAACCAAATATGCAAATGCTTTCCAATAAAAAGCAGAAATACCAAAGTCATTTAAAGGTTAGTTACTTGAAAATTAACAGAGTTTTCATTTTTTGAAATTATTAAGGACATAACAGATTTTTGTGAAGAGTGTACATTGTTAAGCATATCTAATCGAAATTTCTTGAATGTGGCCTTATTTGATTATAGCTAAATTAATGGGGCCTTCCAAAATGAAAAGGGGTCCCCACTCCTGGTTTAAATCTTAGCTATCCAGAACAACTTATTCCACTAGAGTTGTAGATCAGATTTTTTAAATTGTGATTTTTATTGACATTTGCTGTTTTGTTGTGCACATTTTCAGATGTAGGAGGAACTTACACATCTTTCTAGATATTTAGAGAAATGCTTTACTTTTATTGATTGGAAAACTGAGGTCCAGAGAGATAAAGTGACTTAATCAACACATATAACTATATGGGGGCTAGGATTCAGAGCATTCCTCCTTCATCTGTAAAATAGAAGATCCTGTTTTTATTATTTATTTACTTTTTTATTTTTTTGGTAGAGACAGAATCTCATTTTATCGCCCTTGGTAGAGTGCCATGGTGTCACACAGCTCACAGCAACCTCCAACTCCTGGGCTTAGGCGATTCTCTTGCCTCAGCCTCTTTAGTAGCTGGGATTACAGGTGCCCACCACAACGCCCAGGTATTTTTTGGTTGCAGTTCAGCCAGGACCAGGTTTGAACCTGCCACCCTTGGTATATAGGGCCGGCACCCTACCCAATGAGTCACCAAGATCCTGTTTTTAACATTGTGAGAGGTTGCTCTGTTCATTATAGTAGATAGTAGGCATGTGTGGCTATTTAAACTGATTCAAATTAAGTAAAAATTAAAAATTAAATTTCTTATTTGCTCTAGATATATTTCATGTGTTCTGTAGCCCTTGTGGCTACTATATTGCACAACACACATAAAATATAGTAGAACCTCCATAGCTGACCACATCCTTACCTTGACCCTCTTCTTTTTTCTTTTCTTTTGAGTTCTACTGGGTACAGTGTCATGGTGTCACAGCAACCTCAAATTCTTGGGCTGAAGCAATTCTCTTGCCTCTGCCTCCCAAGTAGCTGGGGCTACAAGCACCTGCCACAGCGTCTAGCTATTTTTTTGGTTGTTGTTGTCATTGTTTAGCAGGCCCAGGCTGGGTTCGAACCCACCAACCCCAGTGCATGTGGCTGGCGTCCTAAACTATGGGTGCCGAACCAGCCACCTTCTTAAGTTGACTTAATTTGCATTGAGTGGACATGCACCACATGTACTAAGGCCTAGTTCCTTATGTTGACCAGTTTGTTTTCAGTTTCTTGGAAGGTCAGCTTACAGAGGTTTTACTGTACTTCCGCTGTTAAGAGAACATTCTTTTGAATAGTGCTGGTCTGAAGCATAATTTATTTTCATAAAGAACTAGAGATTTAGTTGGATTTTTAAAGGAGCTATGTAACGTATAAGGTAGACAGAGGTCAGAACACAAAATCACCATAGTTTCTTCGTTCTTATTGGAACAAGCAATGAAAAATCAGTGTCATTGTTTATTCTCAACCTGAATATTTGAATTTCAAGGATGAAGATGATGATGATGACTATGTTGAAGAAGGAGAAGAAGAGGAAGAAGAGGGTAAGTTACACTGGCCATAGACAAATTCTAAGATTAAAGACAGAGCTATACTTTTCCTAGACTTTATTTTATTTTATTTTTTTTTTGAGGCAGAGCCTCAAGCTGTCACCCTGGATAGAGTGCCGTGGCATCACAGCTCACAGCAACCTCCAATTCCTAGGCTCAAGCGTGTCTCTTGCCTCTGCCTCCCAAGTAGCTGGGACTACAGGCACCCACCATAATGCCCGGCCATTTTTTGGTTGCAGCCGTCATTGTTGTTTGGTGGGCCCGGGCTGGATTCGAACCCACCAGCTCAGGTGTACGTGGCTGGGGCCTTAGCCCGTTGAGCCACAGGCACCGAGCCAATTATATATTTTTTTGAGACAGAGTCTTACTATGTCGCCCTTGGTAGAGTGCCATGGCATCACAGCTCACAGCAGCCTCAAACTCTTGGGCTTAAGAGATTCTCTTGCCTCAGCTTTCCAAGTAGCTGGAACCCAGGTGCCCACCACAA